>CAUYRT010046318.1:0-16586 GCA_963574885.1 Lepilemur ruficaudatus | reverse complement strand
CGGGCATGGTGGCGCATGCCTGTAGTCCCAGCTACCGGGGAGGCTGAGGCAGAAGGATCGCTTGAGCCCAGGAGTTTGAGGTTGCTGTGAGCCAGGCTGACGCCACGGCACTCTAGCCTGGGCAACACAGTGAGACTCTGTCTCAAAAAAAAAAAAAAAAACACCAGGCGGGGGCTCCGGGCCGCTCCACAGAAGCTGAGGCCGCCTCTCCTCCTTCCTCGCCGCCTCGTGGCCGGGACGCTGCCCACCTAACACGCCTACGACTGCACTGCCCACATGAGGCCAGCCACGGGCGGGCCGCTCGCCTCCACCCAGCGGCGCCGAGCCTGACAGCTGGTTGCTGCCGTTGGGCAGACGCCCCAGACACGGCCTGCAGGCCTCCGAGCCTTCCTCACTGCGCTCCTCCTCCTCCCTTCTGGAAAACACTGTTGTTCAAAGCTTTAGCTCAGGCCGGGCGCGGTGGCTCAATCCATAATCCCAGCACTCTGGGAGGCCAAAAGGGGAGGCTGGTTTGAGCTCAGGAGTTCGAGACCACCCTGAGCAAGAGCTAGACCCCAACTCTACTAAAATTGGCCAACTAAAAAAAAATATATATATATATACATATACATATAGAAAAAATTAGCCGGGCATGCTGACGCACGCCTGTAGTCCCAGCTACTCAGGAGGCTGAGGCAGGAGGGTTGCTTGAGCCCAGGAGTGTGAGATTGCTGTGAGCTAGGCTGACGCAACGGCACTCCAGCCCAGGCAACCGAGCGGGACTCTGTCTCAAATAAATAAATAAATAAACGAAAAGCTTTAACTCAGAAACCAACCTTCTAACTTCTCTGGCCACCACGGAGCCACTGGTCACCTGACCAACTGCGGCTGCTCTCAGCATCCCCAGAGCCCAGCTCCTCCGTGGGTGGCTGCGCTGGGCACCTGACCAGAGCCAGCGCTTTCCTGCTGCCTTTCTGCACCCACCGCACCCTGTCGTGCGCAACGCTCCCTGAAGGCAGTGGCTGCTTTGCCCCTCTTCCCACGTGGCCTTGCAGAGAGCGCGCAGGGCGCCTGGTGGGACCTGCTTTTCCTCAGAGGCCGTTTTGCTCACTGCCCCGTTCTTGGCTGTGCTGACGGAAGCCGGGTTGCCAGCTCAGAAAGTTTAATTTGCTTTTCCTGCATGAGGAGAACTAACGCAAGCACAACACTTAAATCACCCAGAATATTCTCAACGCGGGACACAAATGTCTTCTGGTTACCCAGAAAATAATTTTCTTCTAAAATCATCTAAATTAAAACACCAGCTCCAGCTGGGCATGGTGGCTCACGCCTGTAATCCTGGCACTCTGGGAGGCCGAGGCAGGCAGACGGTTTGAGCTCAGGAGTTCGAGACCAGCCTGAGCAAGAGCGAGACCCCATCTCTACTAATAAAATAAAAAGAAATTGGCTGGACAACTAAAAATATATAGAAAAATTAGCCGGGCATGGTGGCACATGCCTGTAGTCCCAGCTACTCAGGAGGCTGAGGCAGGAGGATCGCTTGAACCCAGGAGTTTGAGGTTGCTGTGAGCTAGGCTGACGCCACGGCACTCTAGCCCAAGCGACAGAGTGAGACTCTGCCTTGGGGGAAAAAAAAAAACACCAGCCCCCCCTTCCTTGCCTTGCTCAGAACAAACACCCCAAGTTACTGACTCAGAAACGCCGCAAGACATGACCACTCTGTCCACGTCCCTCCACGACCCACAGGCAGAAGGCACCGGAAGGTGGGGGGGGAATAAGCTGCCTACAGGCTTTTGTCCCTCTCACTCTCTAAAACGTGAACCTCAGAGAGAGATTCCACCCCTCGCTGGCGACGTGGGGGTTCTCCTGGCAGCGCAGTGACCCCTCTTGCAGGACCGCGGCAGCCCAGAGGGGAGCGCCCCCGCTCGGCCAAGACAGTCGGACCCCCCCGGAATCCAAGCACCGACAAAGCTGGTCACGTCCCAGACGCAGGACAAGGGACCCGATCCCAGCGGCTGCCGGTCACCAGCAGGAAGGGAAGCCCGGTCGACTGACGGTCGCATGAGTGAGATTTAATCCGATGATTCGGGATCTGGCCCGAATTAGCCTCTGGACGCTCGGATGAGCTCAGGCCAGAGTGAGCCTCCTCGGAAACCTGTTCCCCTGCGTGCCTGCTGCTGCCCTGGGACACCCTCCCGGTAATTACGGAAGACCCATGGCCGTGCCAGCGCCCATCTTGCAGAGAGAGAGAAGACTGGGAACGCGCGTTAAGCCAGCCCCGCGTGCACAGTAAAAGAGCCACAG
Source organism: Lepilemur ruficaudatus (assembly GCA_963574885.1). Taxonomy (NCBI): domain Eukaryota; kingdom Metazoa; phylum Chordata; class Mammalia; order Primates; family Lepilemuridae; genus Lepilemur; species Lepilemur ruficaudatus. The sequence goes on along the minus strand of CAUYRT010046318.1, from coordinate 14,303 downwards.
AGAACAAACCAAGGGCACATACACCGAGGCATTCACATACCACCATCTGTTTCAAGTTAAACCAGTCAGAGGAGGAAAGAACCCAGGTTTGTTAGCGAGACTTCACACTGCGCTGTGCTCCAACGTTCCCTGTAGTCCACGCACGACCGCGCGCAGCCCTGAGTGGGGACACGTGGGGACACGCGCGGCCGCGGCCTACCTGCCCGAGGTGTTCCCCCGCCCGTTACAGAACCACTTCTTGCTGGTGTTGCAGTAAACCACGCAGGCCGGGTCGTGGATGCCGCAGTAACTGGAAAATCAAACAGCGACAGTTGAACCTGGAGGGCTGCTCTCTGGTTTTGATTTGGCAGGATGTAAAATTCCTTCCTCTTACAACGTTTTTAAGGTTTTCATTAAACACATACTCAAACCCAACACTCGCGATGACCAAATCAAACCAGCTAACAGAGGCTTCCCAGCCCCAGGACACAGCAGAGGGGTCGGTGTGGGCGGGGCCCGCCGGGGACAGCCTGGTCCAGGGAGAGCCGCCCGCGGGCTGCACCCAAGGCCCCAGCAGAGGGCACTGCGCTCCGGGGAATCGCCAACCCCGCGGTGGAGGCACAGGGCCTGGAGACCTGATGCTCCCGCAGGGGAACCTGGGGGAGGCCCCCAACGCCGCCCCCCACCGTTCTAAACACTGATACATGGGAACCAAAAGCACCAGCTCCCAGAGCTCTGCTGTGCACAAAGACTCAGTCCCAAGCCAGAGTGTGCTGCCAGCAGCCCCGCCCGCCCACGCACGGGGAGGACCCCCGGGACCCTGTGGCTCTGCTGGACGCTCCACAAGCACCTCTGTGCTGATGGGGCAAATGCACCGCCCTCTGCTCCAGAGAGCTGATCGCCAGCGCCGCAGCCGCAGGGAGGGAGGCGGGGAGGAGCTGGGCCCCAGCAAACCCCTGTACTGCTCTGGTCGTTTCCTCACTTGTGTGTAACGGAGAAGCAAGAACAAGCCCAAACGTCCGAGACGAGAGACAGGGATTCCTGGTTAGGCCACCGTGCAGGTCTGCCTGCTCACGACCCACTCGCTCCCCGTTTCCAGGGGTGGTGAGGGCGTCAGGGCGTCAGGCCCGTCACGGAGCCCAGAGCAGTCCCTTCGCGGGAGAATTGGCTGCTCCGTCCCGCTCCAGCCCCGTATGTTCACCGGTGTGACAGGTTCCGTCACGAGAGTGAGGGGCAGGTGCCAGCAACAAGCCCAGCGCCTGGGGCCGGAGGGGCGGGCGCCTCCCCCCAGCCGGGTGAACACAGGGTGCCGGGCCCACCCCCTCCCCAGTGACAAGACCGCGGGGGCACCAGGGGCCACGGGCCAGGCTGGCCACGCCACTCACCTGCACGCGTGAATGGGCAGGTCCTTTGTGTAGTAGGTATCTTCCTCATCCTCCTCGAAGTTCAACTCGGCCAACAGCTGGCTGGTCTTGGCCACGCTGTCGTCCACGGCCCCGTTCTGAAGGATGCCCTCGGGTCCCACCTGCAGTGCAGTGGCAGCGTCACCCAAGCCACGCCTGGGCACAGGGTGCCTCCCAGAAGGCACCGCCGCAGCCACCCTCCCGCGGGCACGGCCTGCTGGCCGCTCTGAGACAGGCCCCCTCATTCCGACTCTCCTCCTCCCCATCAGGCCCACCCCGCCCCCGGCAGCGTGAGCCCACCTGGCCACAGAGCCACGTCCACGGCCCACTACCAGACAGCCAAGGTGACCGAGGACCACAGGAACAAGGACACGTTCACAAACCCATCGCGGGGCACCGGGGGACGTGGGAGAGCCGCTGCCCGCGCCCCCCCATCCAGGCAGCGAGGCAGGGACAGTGCGCGGAGCCTTCCTCCGCCAGGCCAAGCTCCCACCACAAGCACAGCCTGCGCTGCTTCACGGCAGCAAACACACCGCGAGCCGCACAGCACGCCAGCGCTGGGACTGCGCGGTGCCCGGGCCCGGGGAGCAGGGGCTCCTAAGGCGCCCCCGGAACCACCACCTCCAATGACACCAGCTGCCGTTCCCGGAGTTGCCCCCGGGGCCACTCGGCCCTAACACGGGCCAGGTCAGGTGGCAAAAGCACTATAGTAAAACACAAAAAATTCTGTTTTTGTTTTTTTTTTTCCAAGAGGCAAGAGTCTCTCTCCCTCCCAGGCTGGGGTGCAGTGGCACGATCACAGCTCACTGCAACCTCCAACTCCTGGGCCCAGGCGATCCTCCTGCCTCAGCCTCCCGAGCAGCTGGGACCACAGGCATGGGCCATCACGCGGGACCTTGATCGCTGTAACCACAGACCTCAGTGGCACTCCACCCACCTTCAGCATGTTTTCCATCTCGCAAAGCCAAAGCTCCGCCCCATGGATGCCAGCTCCCTCCGCCTCTCCCCAGCACCGGCCATCTGACCTCGTCCCCACGACCCCACGAGTGTGATTGTGACGGCCCTGGGGACGGCGCCTATGCGGCCCCACACACCACCGCGCGGGGAGCGGTTTCCTGCAGTGGGCACCCTCATCCCGACATGCGTCAGAGCCTCCCTCCGTGTGTGAGGCCGAGGGAACACGCCACAGCGTGGACGCCCCACGTGCATTCTGGTGCCACACTGAACTTACCCGCTCACACGCGGGCGCAGGGCCGCGTGGAGTAGGCCCACAACTCTCAGACACGGCTTGGGGGGGTGACTGCGGGGCCCGTGCAACTCCGTGTCCCGTGCAACTCCGTGTCCCGCCTCGCGAGGAACCGCCAGGCCCTTTCCCACACAGGTGCGTGATTTCCAGTCCCACCGGGAGCGGCCACGGCTCCGTGTCTCCAGAGCTCACAGCAGCGCTTCACCCAGCAGTCCCGGTGGAGGACACGGCACCACCCAGCGGTGGGTTTCTGTGCCCGACGAGCAGTGACCGGGGGACAGTCACGCGTCTGCCGCCCACCCATCGTCTTCTCTGAAGACGGGGCCACTCAGTCCTCCGTCCACTCCCAAGTCAGGCTGCTCGCTCTGCTGCTGAGATGCGTGTTCTGCCCAAAATTCTGATGCTGGAACACAACCTCCCCACGCACCGACGCTCACCAATGTGGAATGGCGCTCACCGCAGCGGTGTGGCCATGCGTCTCTCAGTGTGGCCGTGCCTGGGCATAGGCGCGCGGGTTTCTGACGATGCGGGTGTGCAGGTGACGGCACCCGGGTCCCACCACGGGGAGGAGGCAGCGGCCGGGCAGACACCATCTAGCACAGGGGCTGAGGGACACGGGCGTCCTCCAACGGCTGGATTAACTCCCTGCTGACGCCCTCCATGTTGCTCCTGGCCCCATAAACCTGGAACATCTACCATCTGGGCCTTCAAGAACACTTGCTCAGTCCGGAGACCTCCTAAAATTTCTCATCAGGCTTTTTGTGTATGAAGAGAAATCCCTGACTATATCTCAATCTTCATGTTCCCGTATGTGGAACGACACAAAACCGCACCCCACCCAGGTGCCCTCATCCCGACCACATCGTCCCCGCCCAGACCATGCTCCCCTCCCCACGAGGGCACACAGGACGGCGAGCATGACCAGCCAGTGGCAGGACCAGTCTCCCCCCGTGTCCACCACACGCACGAGCCCCGGTCTCCCCCTCTGCACTTGCCCCTCCGGCATGACAAGGGACGGGACCTCAAGGCCCCAGGAGACAACATGGCACAGCCGCATGGCCGGGTGGACCCCGCTCGCCCACCCCTCCTCGCGGGCGGGCACGGTGCTGCATACGTCTGCATCCCGGCCCCGCTGCAGCCACCACACAGGCTGGCTTGCACAGCTGCGTGGTTAGCGTTTCCCTCCACTCTCTGGAAAGTTTTAAGGTAAAACGTTCATTTCAGAAATACACTTGGCCCCAGAAACCGTCACCAAATGAGTTGAAATGCAGCGCTCGGGATGACGCCTGCCCAGAGAAGGCCGTCCGTCCACGCCAGGGACGTGACCGGCGGCGGAGAAGGCTGCGTCCTCCCAAAAACGGAAGTCCTCCCAGGGAGGGTGTCGACCTGCCGCCTCCCCGCACCCAGCTCCAGGCCCCGAAGCCCAGGAAGCAGCTCCCATCACTTCTGCTCAAGACGCATATTCAAAGGTGTGTTCCAGAATTCCCAGTACCCAGTCCCCCACATGGCCCCAGAGCTGGGGTCCCCAAGTCCTTTAGTCCTGCTCCAAATATGAACCCAGTACTGCCTAAAACCACACTGTGGAAAGTCCAGCTAAGAGCTGCTGAGCTGACCAGGGTCCGCAGGGGTTTTTGGCCAGAGGCAGTTACTCCCAACACGCCACAGAACTCAGACCGTGCAGAGTGGCACCAAGAATGGTCCCTTCATTCCCAGAGACAGCAGGAAGTTCAAAAATCGCCCCCTGTTGTGCTGGCATAAACTCTGAGACCACAGACTCTTACTCCAAACCTCAGCCTCTGCATTTGTCAGTGCCCCGGGGCCTTTGCACGCTTTCCCCACAGCCTCAGCAAAGCTAGCTCACGTCCTTCGGGACTTGGGCCGCAGGGTGCCTCCCAGGCAGGCCTCCTCTGACCCCATCTTGGGGCCCCAGGGGTATACCTTGCCCTGCTCCTTGCCATGTGCCCGACACCAAGGCAGAGCCCACACCCCAGGAGGCCCACAGCAGTGTTGGCCAAACGAATACGGCTCCTCATCCTCTAAAACACAAGGGCCCGCAAGTCACTCATCCTTCATTCTCTGCTGCCAGCTTTACATAAGAAAGGATGGGAAGTCACCACCCCCCAGGGCAGCCAGCTGCCAGGAACCGCAGGGCTCTGAGCCCTCGCCCTCCCGAGGGAGGGGACAGCCAGCCAGACTGGCCGCCATGGGGAAGGACTCTGCCCTGACACTTCCCTCTACTTAAAAAAAACCCCAACGCTACCGAGAACACCCCCACCCCTTCACCTGGACACCCCCGCCAGGTCCCGCCAGGCTCACGGCCCCCTGGCTCTGCACACACATGCTTCCAACTCTCCCCACCCGCCTCCGCGCTGCGGGACAAGGGCTCTCCGCACCCGGCTGCTCAGGACCTGCCCCGGCCACGCCACCACTGGCTGTCACACAGGTGCGCGCCGTCCCACCGTCCCAATGACGTCCTGATGGCGTTTTCAATCCAAGGCCCAGTTAACGACGGCATGTCATGTGGGACGTCTCCTTACGTCTCCCTCAATCTGTTAGTCGGAACCACGTGAGATCTCGGGGACGGGACCACTTCCGACCTGCAGGGGTGACCACTTCCACGGTCCCACCTAGCAGGCAGCCGGGCTCCACACTCTGCCTGGGTTCTCAGCAGAAAGGAAGCCCCTCTGCCCACCTCCCTCCCTGCCGGCACCCCGTGCGCCGAGCCCGGCCCAAGGCCCAGCACCCGAGAGTGTCCTCGGCGCGGCCCGAGTGCCCGAGGCGTCCCCAGCTCACCCGGCTGCCTGCCCAGCCCTGGACCAGCCCCTGTCCAGCAAGCCCCGGGCCTGAGACAAAACCCGCCTCGCCCCTGCAGGGAGAGGCCAGGGCCTGAGGACAGCGGCTCGGTCTGCAGGGCAGACACCTTGCAGGACCACGGCCCGGACCGCGGCCCAGCCCAGCAGCACAAGGTGGCAGGAAGGGCTGCGCCGAGGGCAAAGCCCGGAGGCACGGCGGGCATCGCCACGCCTGACCATGACGGGGCCTGAGGGAAGGATCTGGTCACTGAGGGACTCCGACTGTCACCACACACTGGACCATCCTGAAACCCACCTTCGACGCTGTCCGTGTGACCGTGGCGCTGCGGCCCTGGAGAAGTGACGCCCTGCATTTGTTTCTAGAAAGCGCACTACGCTTCCCAGGTCAAAACGGCCGCGGACACAGATCCACACGGCTCGGCGAGGAGGGAAGACCCACAGAACCGCGGCACGCACATACAGTCACGGCAAACAAAGACACCAGCGGGAAAGAACAAGGTAGGGAAACCGTCACTGCCGCGGAGACAGCGCACAGGGCTCATGGTCCTCCCCTCACGCCGAGAGCCCGTCCTAGACACATCCCCGCGAGGACCAGGGGCCCCAGAAGCCGCGCTCACTCCGCAGCTGCCCATCCCGAAGGAGGCACGGACAGCGTGGCTCTGCCGGAGCGCTCTCGCCCCGGGCACTGCCCACTGCGCTCCGCACAGACCCGGTCTTCAAGATAGTGCCACCCTTGGTCACGGCAATGGCCGGCCAAGAGCCAGCGAGCAGCCCACCCGACCGCACGTCTAGACACGGTCCCGGCGCAGGTCCGCAGGACCGGGAAGCCCAGCTAGCTCACCCGGTCCTCAAGCTGCTACTCAACTGACCCTCACAGGGGCACAAGGAGCCGGGCGCGGGGCACCTGCAGTCCCAGCTACCTGGGAAGCTGAGGCGGGAGGGTCGCTCGAGCCCAAGAATTGGAGCCCAGCCTGGGAAACGTAGTGAGACCCCCATCTCTTAACAAAAAGTGGGCATGCACAAGGACCTGTTGCCAGCCCCAGGGTCCCAGGACCCGGCAGCCCTCCAGTTACTGGAGGCAGCAGAATTCTGTTCTCAGAGGGAGCTCCGCACTGCGACCAGCATCAGTGACCAGACCCACTCGCACGGCTGCTACAGGCTGCCAGAGTGGCCAGCTCGGAACATCAGAGCACAGCTGGGCACTGCGGCCCTTCTCTGCCAGGCTGGGCTGTCCTGACCACCACGACGGCATCCTCACCATGGCGACAACCACAGACCGCCCTCCATGGTGAGCCGCCGCCCAGCTTCAGCGCACACTGCTCTGGGGAGGCCTCTGCCCCTCGCAAGCCCTCTCGGGGCGTGCCTCCCCACCAGCGGGGACCCTGTCCCAGCCAGGGGTTCGCGGCCCTGAGGAAACCCCAGGCAGGAGCTCAGGTCTGCGCTGGGTGGTGACTGCCTGGGAGGAGGGCCGGGTGCCCTGGCAGCTCCCACACAGGCACACATGCTCACACACGCATGTGCTCGCACAGCCCTGACCCGGCGTCCTCCACCTCGGCTCCGTTGGGTCATGGGGTCGCCAAGCTCGGCCACCCTGCCCGACCTCCCAGCTTCGGTCCTGGCCCCCTCAGCAGCTCCCGGGGCTCCAAGGTTCAGCCTGGCCCCGCACAGCGCGCCAAGCCCACCCCTTCGCCCGGCAAGCACGCCAGGACCCCCGCTCCCCACCCTCCAGGCCCTCGGCGTCCCCAGAGCGGAGCCCAGGCCGGCGGCCTGCGCAGCGTCTCACGGTGCTCTGCAGGCGGCGAGGGCTCAAGGCCGCACCCTCCGAGGCCGGGATCACAGGGCCAGAGCTCAGCCACCGACTCCGGCCCCAGAACAGGGCCTGGGCAGCCAGCAGGCGTGCGGTCTGCCGAGGCGGCCAAGCCCGAAACCAGGCCCTCGCACTGGAGCCGAGGGGGAAGGACAGATCAGGGGAGGGAGCCCTGATGGCGACTGCAGTGGGCTGCGCCACCCCGCACGTTCACTGCGAGAGAAACGCCGAGGGGCACGCGTAGGAATAAGGGAATCCCACGGGAGGCGACCAGACCTCAATGAGGCAGTAAGAAAAACGTCTCTTCTCTTTGGTTACGGTAGCGGGACTGAGAGGGAGCTTGTTCAGGCACTGCTGGTACAGCCTTAGTGCCAACTGCCCCCCATCATGCCAAATCTGGGTCAAGAAACTGAGACAACAATCGTCACAAGTCACTTTGAGTATCTGCCACTGACTGTGACGCGTCGGCTACCTTTGCATAACTGCGGCACGGAGAGTCCTCACAATCTGGAAACCACCCCGGGGAGTCCCACGGCACCTGCCAGCATGGCTCCGGTTAGCAGCATCTCATCCGCAGCATCTCATCCCCACCATCCCCGCGGCTCGTGGGGGTCACAGCTGGACTACCCGAGTATTTGCAAAACCAAAACGGACAAAATCACGTGCAAATTTTAAACTCGCCATTTTCAGGAAGCCAGGGCTGTACAGAGCTCACCACTCCTGGTCTTACGTACGACTTGCAAGCTCAGGGCTCAGCAGGCAGGGGAGATGGCCTGTGCACCGGCACAGCCCAGGACAGGCCGGGACGGCCACCTGTGAACTTGTAGGCAGGACTACGGCTTTAAAGATCAGGGGGCAGCTTTCTATACTAAGTACTTTACCACTTGAAAACGAAAAGCAAGCCCAAGTTTGCGCACTCAAGCCCAGAACCGGAGAGGAAACACGGAGAGCCTGGCAGGTGTGAGGACAGGTAAGGCTGGGCCGACGGGTCAGCAAGCAGCTTCCCCAAGATTTTGTCCCTTACAGTCAGGAGAGACGGCATTTTTCCCAAGGAGGCGGCTCCAGTACTGACAGTGAAACCCAGGCGTGGACGACTGTCCAGCTGTGCTGCCCACAGGCTGCGCCCCGCGGAGGGGACACAGCACAGGCCTCATCTGAGGGCGAAGGAACAGAGTGAGGCCAGGACCCCTCAGGTTGCAGGCAGCGTCTACAAGGTCAGCTGGAGCACCTGCACAAAAACACTTGAATTCCTGCCTCAACGGACTGGACCTACCTGCAAATCGCTGCATTTCCAGGTGAGCTAAGAAAAGCAAATTGAACCAACAGGTACCAGTGTTTCCACTTTTACCCGTTCGCCAGGATGGCTGTCAATGCTCAGCGCAGCCCTACGCGGACACACACCTCCATTTCCCTTCGGGGTCATGGGCAGGTGTATGGGCACATGTCCCACCCACAGGGCATCGGAGTTCCAGTGGCACTTTCAGCCTTCTTAAAAAAAACAGAAAAGGCCGAGCCACTGAGCTGAGTGGGTGGTGGTTTCCCCGCATGGTTTTACTTCTCACAGTTCCACTGAGACACGACGGACAACCGTGAGTGGTGACGTATCAAGGGCGTCACTGCTAGAAGTTGACACGTCAGGGCACGCAAACCCCACCCAACTGTCACCACCTTCAGGACGACGACACATCCATCACCTCCAAGCCTCCTCGTGCCCTGTCACCCCTCCCTCTCCTGCCCTCCCCACCTTTCTGTCCCCCCCGCTAGTCTGCTTTCTGTGACCGCAGGCTAGCCAGCACTCTCTAGAACTCTGCATGGACGAGATCACAGAGCACACACTCTTTGCTGTCTGGATGCTTCCCTTACTCAGAGTAATTACTCTGGGACGCATCAGGCTGTCACAGGTATTGGCAGTTCACCCCCTTTCACTACTGAGTGGCATTTCCGGCTCTTAGATTTCACCCCAGTTGCGCTGTTCGGAGGAGCCACGGGTGAGCGGAGAGTCCAACCAGGCAGGCCCGACGGTCTGCGACACCGGCCACCACGCAAAGGACTTCTGACGCTACCTCTCACTGTCCTGGGGGCAGGGGTGGAGGAGAGCCCAGGACAGGGTCAGAGACTCAGAGAGAAAAGTGTCTCTTTCTTTTAGGGACACTTGGCAGAACTGTGTCAGCGCTTCTGATGCGGGATCTGTCCCCAGGGCTCTGATGAACGTCAGTTTCGTTCTGCAAAGGAGAGAAGGAACGGTACCTGAGCCAGCCGGGCTGCCCCTCTCCCGCCCCAGCCGGGACACACGTCCTGCCCGTGAACAGACTTCGGGGAAGCCCACTGTGAAGCTGACGTGGGCAGGGCTGGTATCCAAAGTGCCCGCACGTCATTCAGAGCGGGTTGCTGCGAAAAGAGGAAAAAGAAAGCGGCTGCCCATGAGCAGCTCCTCCGTGACCACAGGACCCAGCGATCTCGCCACACGCTACCCACACAGAGCGTGGACACGCATGTGCAGAGCAGCACCACTCACGACAGCCAGGAGGCAGAATGACCCACGTGTTCACCGACAGATGAGGAGATAAACAAACACGCAGCCCTCCGACGTCGGGCTACCACTCAGCCGTGAAAAGCCAGCACGGACCGGCTGCAGCGTGCACGGACCCCGGACACGCTGCCAGGCGACAGAAGCCAGGTGCCGAACACCGCACACGCCACGACTCCATTCACGCAAAGTGTCCACAACGGGCAAATCCACGGACGGAGAGCAGATTAGTGGCTGCCGGGGCTGGGGAAGGTAAGACTGAGGGGAACAGGTTTCTTTCTGGGTGGCAAAAATGTTCCAAAGTTGGCTGTGGTGACAGGGGCACAGCCCTGAAACACTAAAGCCACCGAATTGTATGGTTACGTGGGTGAACTGCACGGTCCAGCGTGTGAACTCCACTTCCACGAGGCTGTTAAAGGACGTGGCCGCAAAGCACTCAAAACCCGACAGCCTCTCGTCCAGCAAGACACAGCGGAAAGGCAAAATCAGAGTCTAAACCTCTGGAAGCCCCCATCTTCTGGAGGGTTACACAGCCAGCTTCCGAGGACAGGTGTGGGGAACATTCCCCAGTGTCTCAGGCAGCCAAGGCCACCGCCTGGCCCAGGAGATAACTGCTTCCCATTTCCCCATTATATTCAGACTTCCCTGCCCCAGATTCAGGCCTTCCCCCCATGACACAGAAGGACTCACGGCCCCTCCCCAAATACAAGCCCAGACACAGGTTGCAGGTGGGCGGGTCGCCAGCCAGCTGCAGGTAACTAAGGACAAGCCTCTGCCGCCACCACTCTGGAGAGCTCAGCTGCAGCCTCTACCTCCAGGGAAGCGTTTTAATGCCCCGTTTTGCAGCCCAGCGTTCAGAGGCAAGAAAATAAACTGACTGTTTTAACCGAAAGAGAAGGGCACACCCCACAATTACCGCAAACAGAACTCAGAGCTGCCCCAGGTCTGCTGTTCTGCTGTTACAAGGACTGAGAAAGGCAACTGACCTTTCCCCACCACACCCCTCCCGCCTGGACGCCCCACACAGATATTCGTCCTCAGCCTTCCCGCCAGGCTGGACACAAGGCACAGACGGACCTGCCGGTTTTACACGTAGCCCAGATCTCCCTCATCTCCGAAAGCAACAGAAACACAACTGCCACCCCTACTTCACAGCCACCAAAGCCAAGGCACGCTGGGCAGGGAGGTGGCCTCTGCAGCCCCAGCCCACTCCCCGGGCAAGTCCCCCCTCCACCTCCGTCCTCCAAATGTCAACAGAACCGAAAAAACACCCCTGCCCTGTACCTGCTCTCCTGACGCCCCGCCCCTCACGAAGGCCTTCTATTTTAAGGAATCCGGGGTTAGAATGAGTCAACCGTGTCTTGCTTCCATTGGGGGCTGAAAGCGAGCCCACGTGGGCGGCCCACCCACGGGAGTGACTCAGCCAACCAGCACGTGAGCCCCTCCCCCGAGGGCAGGCCTCTTGCTCAACCCGCGGCTCCTGCAGCCCCAGAACCCAGGCGTGTGCCGAAGGACACCTGTGACACAGGGAGCCTCCTAACTCCTCCCTGGCAGAGCACTCGGGGAAACAAGCCTGAGGGAGGGGCCCCGCCCCACGCAAGCCGCGCGTGGGAACAGTGAGATCCCGGGGACGGCCCGGCCACACTCTGCAGGACGCCCGCATGCCCCCTCTCCTGCCCTCGGCAGGGCCCCGAGTGCAGGAAGCGGGCGCCCCATCCTTCCCACAACCCAGACCCCAATCTAAGCTACCTAAGTGACCGACCTCCGCTAAACCTCCGCCTCGATAAAAGCGCGCGTGTCCGACGCCGCGGGCCACTTATGCGAAACCCACTACGGCGGCTGCACTGGCAGGACGGAACTCAGACCCAACTTTTCCCCCCCGGCAGGGCCGCGGAGTTACGTAACAGCTGGGTCGCAGCAACAGGCGGTGCAAGGAGGAAAAACAAAAACGCAGCCTGCTTCTTCAATCACCTTAACAGCCGGCGCGTGCGGGGTCCCCCACGGCAGGCGAAACCCCCTCGCGACCCTAAGCGTGCCAGGGCCCGGGGCGAGGAGGACGTGCGAACCCGCAGCTCGGTGGGCGTGAAGAGGGAGGCGGGGAGGGACAGGCCGGCCGGACCAGCCAGAGGGGAGACGGGGAGGGTCACCCCTGGACCGGGCCAGAGACAGACCTAGGGCAGGTCACCCAGGACACGCCCGGAAGTGGACAGAGGGCAGGTCACGTAAGATCCCGGCTGCAGTAGAGAAACCAAGGCAGGTCAGCGGGGGAAACCGAGGCAGGTTGACTCCAGGCTGGGCCGGGCCGGTTAGGGGACACGAAGCAGGGCAGCACTGGCCCGGTCAGAGACGCAAACCCGGGCGGAGTGAGGGAACTGGCTGGTGGTACCAGTCCGCTCGGACACAGCCCGAGTGGGGGTCCCGGGGCGGGTCGGCCCAGGCCTGGGCGGAGGGGGACCCGGGGCAGGTCCGGGCGGAGGGGGAACCGGGGCAGGTCCGGGTCGGCCCAGGTCCGGGAGGAGGGGGACCCGGGGCAGGTCCGGGCGGAGGGGGAGCCGGGGCAGGTCCGGGTCGGCCCAGGCCCGGCCCGGGCTTCCGGCGCCGCCATGTGCCGCTCACCTGCGCGTCCAGCTGTCCCGTCGCCGCGCCCGCGCCGCCCGGGCCGCCCGCGCCGCCGCCGCCGGGGCCGCCGGGGGGCGTCTGCGTCTGGCTGGGGAGCGTGAAGTCGGTGAACTCGAACTCGGAGCCCTGCGTGTCGGCGCCCAGCAGCTCGGCCTCCTCGGTGTCCAGGAAAGTGAGCGTCTGAGAGCTGGGCCCGTACGCCTCCACGCTCATGGTGCCGCCGGGCGGGGCCCGCAGGCAGGCTCCGCGCCGCACTCGAGCCCGCCGCTCGGCCGAGGCCTAGGCCGCAGGCCTCGGGTGGCCGCCGCCGCCGCCGCCGCCGCGAGCCCGGACCGGACCGGACCGAAACGCCCGCCTCGGCGCTAGCCGGGCCGAGAACCGCGAGCGCCGAGCCCCTCGGCCGCCGCCGCGCCCCTATAAAGCCGCCCGCCGCTCGCAGCCCCCGGCAGGAACCGCCGCCGCCGCCGCCGTGCGCGTGCGCGAGCCCGACGCCGGCGCAAGCGCGCGCGCTCCCCGCGGACGCCGCCAACCGCGCTCCGACGCCCGGAACCCGGCGAGCCGGCGGGGCGCGCGCCACTGCGCACGCGCGATGGGGGCGCGGCTTCCAACCGCCGCCTCGGCCCCGCCCCAACCGCTGCCGCGTGACGCCCGCATGCGGCCGCGCGAGACGGCGCTTCCGGTTGGTGGAACGCCCGCGGTGCGCGCCGTGCGCCCGAGGTCTGCACCGGGAGGCGGTGGTCCGTTCCCGCCTCTGCGACAGACGCCGTAGGCCTCAGTTTCCCCGTTTGCAAGACGGGGGTTGGGGTGCCGGGGCCGTGGCAGGCGCTCCGCGTGCGCCTCCGTTGCATGCACGGACGAGGACGGGAGGAAGTGAGGGTGGCCGCTGCTCCGGATGCCTTTGGCGCTGTCGTCACCCCTGTCACTGCCGCATTGTCGCTGGGGTCGTTACTCGGGGCCAGTCGGCAGCAAGACCATGGGGAGCATGTGCTTTGCGGTGACGTCCACACCTAACCACCTACCGGCTGTGTGGCTTTGTGCAAGTGACTTGACCTCTCTGAGTCGACGGCTTCCTCTGCCACCAAGATGGGCTGGGGAATAAATGAGCTACTATTCACTCCCTCCGTAGTTCTTAAGTCTTTATAAAGGAAAGTTCCATGAGGACAGGAGTTGGCTTTGTTCCTCGTGGCCTTCCCCATGGGGAGAATATTGCCGCATACAGTAGGCGCTCATTAAAAAGTTTTCGGAGACTGTAAATCCAAGCTCGGCTATGGGTTCATGGGCCTTCCTCTTTTGTGAAGTACCTTGGAAAACTGCCCCCCCCAACTTCCCCTTCTGTCCCAAATGCCGGGGCTCTCTAAATACTTGGAAGTCAGCTGGGAGGGCGCCTGGCCTGCGCAGCTGAGCTAAGTGTTCCCACTCTTGCCGTGGTTCCTCATGTCCCGATTTTCCTATTTATCATGACAGGAAAAGAGGTCTTGTTTTCCTTCACATTTTTGGGGGCCCCTTGTGCACTAAACCGAGAATGTAGAAAATGCATAAAATTAGGTCCCCTCTCCAGGAAGGCACAGTCTAAGGGGAAATCCTGACAAGGCAACAGATAATTTTCAATAAAGTAGCAATGCTACCTTTGGAAAACATCCAATTGAATTGGAAAAAGAATTACAGATAAATGTGGTAACACCTATTACAGATTTTTTATTTATTTATTTTTTTTGAGACAGAGTCTCACTCTGTTGCCCGGGCTAGAGTGCCGAGGCGTCAGCCTAGCTCACAGCAACCTCAAACTCCTGGGCTCAAGCGATCCTCCTGCCTCAGCCTCCCGAGTACCTGGGACTACAGGTATGTACCATCATGCCCGGCTAATTTTTTCTATATATTTTTAGTTGGCCAATTAATTTCTTTCTATTTT
>CAUYRT010046317.1:0-26706 GCA_963574885.1 Lepilemur ruficaudatus | reverse complement strand
TGTATCACCACACCCTGTTTTATTTTCTTCATAGCACTTAATGACTATCTAAAATTATCTTGTTTGTTGGTATATTTTGTAATTTTCCTATACTTCCAAGTAGACTATAAAGGACTTGTCAGTCTTTTTTTTAAATTAATGGTGACTAATTAGGAGAGATCATGTTTAACTTGCTTCAGGTATAGAATGAATAACAAATACTAAGAATAGATAATTCAGAATCCTTCACATTCTTTTGCTAGAGAATAAGATACAAAGTGTCCTTTAAAATTTACAAAGATTAATTTGTAATGAGTTCTAGAAGGGCAAGGCTTTTGTCTCTGATAATCTTTAACAGCACAGTGTCTAGCAGGTAGGAGGTGCCTATATATTTGCAAGTAAAAAAATGCATGGCTTTATACATATGTGAGTCAAATAGTCTAAACAAAGCTTTAAAAGTATAAAATAATGCCCAGAAAAAACTGACCCCTCTGTCAAGAGCTTAACTAGTATCATCTGTTGCTTATGAGGAACTGTCAGTCTTAATACATAGTTATATACCTAGAACCTGAACAGAGCAGTTTGTTACAAATAAAAAAGAATGGATGGAATCTTTCTGCTCAGAAATCCTCTGACAACACAACACTATGTCTTTATTCCCATTTTCTGTTTGTGGAAGTTTTTCAAATGACATTTCCCCAGTGTCCCACCATTCCTTAGAAAAATTTCTCAATCACATATCCAGATAGGAAAATTTCCATGCATATTATCATTACAACACCAATGCTTTAGTAAGTTTCCTACATTTTCAAATATTTCTCTACCAGCCTGTATTGTAGTTAAGTCACTGTTGCTCTCAAAAGAATCTCATGCTGTTAATGTGGTTACTCTTTAAACCATTCGTCTTCCACTGGGTCATCTCTGATAAACAGCCTGGCTGTTGGAAAGTCTAATTGGAGTGCCTTCTGCTGGGTTCTCTGTTAAAGCCACTGCGTGAATGCTAATCATGGTGTTACCTCACGTCACCTGCTCAGAGGCATGGGGAAGGGCATCACCAAAGGTGTTAAGTGCCAGAGTTTAAATGTGTAGACATGGCAGGAGTCAGTGCTTTTCCTCCCAGCTCTTCATGACCCATTAACTCTACTTAGTAAAATCATGAGAAAATGAATCTGAGTCAGGGTTTTCCAACCAGTGATCTGTAACATACAAGACACATTTTAACCACCATGCACCAACTTTCTTCACCACCACCACCTTAGGACTGTGGATCTGCTCTTGTCTTATCATTGTCTTTTATCTTTTGGTGTCTGGGGAGGCTCTCTTCCTGGTGCATAGATGGCCCCTTCTTGCTCCGAGATCACGTGGTGGAGGGAGTGAGGCAGCTCCCTGAAGTCCCTTTTATAAGGGCACTGATCCTATTCATGAGGGCTCAGCCCTTATGACCTAATCACTCCCAAAGGCCCCCACCTTCTAATACTATCACATTGGGGATTAGGTTTAAGAATATGAATTTGGGGCGGGAGACACAAATATTCAGTCCGTAGCACCATAGCACAATTTTCATCAGGAAATATCACTTGAGAACTGCTAGCACTGCTGCCATTTAAAATTGCACTGCAAATTTCTGACAATGCAAGAAGACAAGAAATAAGATGACGAAATATTCAGAAAGAAGGGACGAAATTGTTATTTATAGATGAATACCAGAAAATGTGAGGTATAATACATTGGGAAACTACAAGAAATGATAAAAAGGCTCAGTAAGATGACCACATACAGGATGAAAATTAATTGCTTTCCTTTAAATTATCAATAGCAGGCCAGGCATGGTAGCTCACACCTGTAATCCCAACACTTTGGGAGGCTGAGGCAGGAGGATTGTTTGAGCCCACGAGTTGGAGGCTGCAGTGAGCTATGATGATGCCACTGCACTCTAGCTTGGGCAACAGAGTGAGATCCTATCTCAAAAAATAAATGAATAAAAATAGCAAAGTCTAAGAAACATTGATAGCCAAGAAGAGCCTATGGAGACATGATAACTAAATCTAATATAATATCCTAGACGGGATGATCCTGGAACAGAAAAAGACATTAGGTAAAATGTAAGGGAATTTAAAGTATGAAGTTTAACAGTAATGTATCAAAATTGGCTCATTAATTCTAATAAATGTACCATACTAATGTAATATGTTAATAACAGAAACTAGTGTGGGGTACATGGGAACTCTCTGTACTATCTGTGCAATTTTTCTAAAGCTATTCTCAAATAAACGGTTTATTTAAAAGTCTAAAACATTCTGTAGGTTGTCTGCTCTTATGATAGTTTCCTTGGCTATGCAGAAGCTTTTTAATTTTATCAGGACCCATTTATTTATTTTTGTTGTTGCTGTCTTCTTTGCCTAGGCCAATGTCTATGAGAGTTTTTTCAACACTTTCTTCTAGAATTCTTATAGTTTCACACCTTAGGTTTAAGTCTGTTATCCACCATGAGTTGCTTTTTGTGAGAGGTGAAAGGTGTGGATCCTGTTTCAGTCTTCTACATGTGGCTATCCAGTTTTCCCAGCACCATTTATTAAAACCTCAATTTTTTAAAAGAGAGGAACCTACCAAAATCCTAGTATCTAGAAATATTTTCATAATATAGTGTACAGAAGCTGTTCTGTTAAACCATCACTCTGCCCCCATTACATTTTCCTAATAATAGTATTTTCTTCTTTTATGAAATTTCTTCTTCTCCATTCCATCATGTGTTTCTAGTGGAGACTGCCATTAGTATAGCACTTCCCTAGCCAAAACATAGGTGAACCCGATTCATACTGAGCCCAACTTCTTGCTCCATTCCTGAGGTCACAGCGATTATTCTAACACCAAATGGGTGACTCAAGTTGGATCATAGGACTTCTTAGTAGGATCTAAATGGGAATTGTCAGGATCTCTCTTTTTCCTCTCAAGTTATACAGGCACATGGTTTTTAGTCTGGAGTGGTTTAGAGCCATATTGCCCATTGTGGAGAAAACTCATCTAAAATAGGATAATCTGATATGTGGAAAGAATCAGAGATAAGAGTCAGTGAAAGAAAGAAACCTGACTGGGTAAAGTTTATGAACTCTGTCATTTCCTAGTACAATGTCACCTCTATTTGCTGTAGATTGTTTATATGAGACAATAAATTCCTCATATTTGCTTAAGTTAGTTTAGTTGTGTTTTTGTCACTTGTAACTGTAATAGTTTTAAATACACCAGAACACCTGAAAATCTTTATCATATTTTTCAGCAAGTCTAGTAGCTTCTGACCAGCGTTAAAAATGTTTAACAGAAAGGCAGACTTGCATCTAAGCCTGTATCATATGCAAAACAAAGTAGATAGTGTAATAATATTGCAATAACTGCTTCTAATCTGTCTTGAGGTAGAAGTGGCATTTCTGAAGATTTTCAGATCATGAGGTTTTCTCAGATCATCTAAATCCTGCTTATGCCACAACCTAGCTGTGTGAATTTAGGATATTTATGTAAATTCTTGAGCTTGTTTTCTCATGTGCAAAATAAAGATAATAATACATATCTGATTCTTACAGTGTCTGACACATATAAAGTACTCAAAATTGGTATCTATATTAATATTTCAGCTACACTATTTTAGGCACTTAGGTAGAACTAAGGTGTCCCAACTAAATATTTAAAATGAGTACAAAAGAACTTACTAATTTAAAACATTTACTAGGGATTTACTATCCACAGAGATAATGCTTTCAGCCTTCTCTTGTAGAGGTTAAAGTTTTATAAGAGTATAAATATGCATATCTTGTAGAATTCCACAGAGTGGGAAAGTTATTAATGTCCTGGGAAATAATACACAATATAGAATTATTGTGTCCAAAAATTCACATTGACAGAGCTACAAGCAAACTCTTATGAGCCTACTCTGAACTAGGTTTATAAACAGACTTTCATCAGAAATTATAAAAGCCAAAAAATTAAAGAATTGATTCATTAAAGTACTGAGGGGGTAAAAAAGATTATCCTAGAATTATGTTATCTAGAATTATCTAATCAGGTAAAATAACTTTCACGAATTAATGTGAAGAAATGATGTCAAGAATATGGTAGAATAGAAGGTTTCAGTGTTCATTTTCCCACAAAACACTAACATAACAACCATCCATGAATGAAAATCCTTTATGAGAGCTCTGAAGTGCAGGTGTGAAATTTCAGCACCCTGATGGAGTACAAAATCTAAGGGTAGCTGCCTTAAAAAGGGTGAGAAGAACAGTTTCACTTTACCTGCATCACCCCTGCCCTGAGCTGGCACAGGTCAGTGCCAAGAGAGACTTCCTCAGTACATGATTTCTCTCCCAGGGAAAGAGAGGGTGAAATGAGCATACAACTTCCTCAGCTTTTGAGGAGCTTCCCAAGAGACCTGCCTCTCTTTCATCTCACCCAGAACACTGAGGGAATCAACAAAACTCAATCACCTGGGGACAACTAAGAAAAAAGAAAAGAGCCAGGTGATCCTATCAAGTAGCACGTGGATTGTGACAACCTGCCCATGGACACAGCCAGCCAGCCAGTCCACACTTGGACCTTCAAGTCCACTGGTCAGCTTGTGGTCCCCTGCAACCAGCCTGCTCATGGACCCCAGCAGACAACTAACCAACGGACTTTGGCAGCTGGTGATCCAAACACCATTACAGCGGGTACCAATACATTTTCACAGAGGGCATGCAGACCTCAGTGGCCAGCACAGACCTCAGCAGCTGACTCAATTTTTCAGGATTGGGAGAAGCACAAAACCCTGAAACTGCTCCATCAGGAGGGAGGGAGAGAAGTGGAGCTTGCATCCATTATCTTGGCATCTTGGTGCACTACCATGGGAAAGGGGGGCTAACAATACTTAGTACTTGTTATGGCTCTTCAGGGTAAGGGGAAGACACACACTCCTAAGAAGTCTCCTTTGACAAATGATGCTTAAACCCAATATCCAGGCATTTCAGGACATTGCCTTAGCAAAAAGGAAGAAAAAGTGACTCTAAGCACCAGCATGGTCTACAGGATAGATAAAAGTCACACAATCCTAAGACTTCTCCCTCAGGAGAGTGAGAGCAATGGAATAGGTGCATTCATAGATAGAGTTTGAGAGGCCCCCCAGAATCTCTAGCTAGGCTGACTAATGAAGATTTTTCCCTGCCAAAGCTAGTCCACAAGACTGGAAAGAAGTAAGGCCACAAAGAATTAGGAAACATAACATGACAAAACAAAGCTCCAGTAACTGACCTCAAATAAATGGAGATCTATAAATTGCTTGACAAAGTATTCAAATTCTTTGAATTCAAAGAATTCATTTTTAAAAAGCTCAATGGAGCTATAAGAGAATATAGATAGATAACTAAACAATTCCAGGAAAATAATACATGAACAAAATGAGAAGTTTAACAAAGAGATGGAAAGAACAAAACCAAAATATTGGAGTTAAGAATACAATCAGTGAACTGAAAATTTCAATAGAAAGCTTAAACAGCAGACTTGATTAAACAGAAGAAAAAAGTAAGTGAGCTTGAAAAGAGGTATTTTGAAATTACCCAATTAGAGATGAAAAAAGAAAAAAACAATGAAAAAGAGTAAAGGAACCTACTGGACTTATGGGACAACATCAAATGACTCAATACAGATGCTCCTTGACTTACAGTTGGGTTACATCCCAATAAACTCATCATAATTTGAAAATATTGTAAGTTGAAAATGTATTTAATACACCTAAACTGCCAAACATCATAGCTTAGCCTAGCCTACTACATTTAAGGTAGCTTAAATATGATCAGAACACTTATTTAGCCCCTACTTGGGCAAAATTAACGTAAAATATATCTCACGTAATTTATTGAACTATAGTGAAAGTCAAAAACAGAATGGTTGTATAGGACACAAAGTACCACTTCTATTGAATGTGTAATGCTTTTGCATCATTTTAAAGTTGAAAAATTATAAGTCATAAGTTGAACCATCATAAGTCATGGATTGTCTGCATACTCATTACATCCTAGGGAAAGAGAAAGGGACTAAAACCTTATTTAAAGAAATAATGTGTAAAAACATCCCAAATTAGAGGAGAAAATGGACACCCAGATTTATCAAACTATAGGGACCCCAAATTGGTAAAACTTAAAGTACTCTATATCAAGACATATTATAATAATTGTCAAATATTGAAAACAGAAAATTTTGAAAGCAGCAAGAGAAAAGTGATTTGTAACTTACAAGGGAACCCTTCCTTATTAAGCTATCAGCTGATTTCTGATTTCTCAGCAGGAACCTTGTAAGCCAGGAGAAAGTGGGGTGATATAGTCAAAGTAAGAAAAGAAAACAATTGCAAGGAATACTATACCCAGCAAAACTTTTCCTTAAAAATTAGGAGAGATATAGACTTTCCCAGTCGAACAAAAACTGAGAGAGTTTGTCTCAGTAGTAGACTTGCCTTATAAAAAGTGCTAAAGGAAGTTCCTCAGGTTAAAATGAAAGGATATTAAAAAAACAACACAAAAGCATATTTAAGTATAACTATATATACAAACACAGAATTATATAATACCGTAATGGTGGTACATACATACTTTTAGTCCTGATATAAAAGTTAAAAAATAAAATTATTAAGAATAATTATAGCCAAAGAAAATTGTTAATGTATATAAAATATAAAAAGTAAATTCAGACATCAATAACATAAAATTGTGAAGTTTTTGTATGATATTGAAGTTAGGTTGTCAGCTTAAAATAGACTATTATAACTATAAGATGTTTTAAGAAAGTCTTAAAATAACGTCAAATAAAAATCCCAAAGTAAAAGCAAAAAAAGAGAAAAGAGCCAAAATATATCCTACAAAAATCATCAAATCACAAAGTAAAATAGCAAAAAAGTAAGAGTAGAGCAAAACAACTACAAAATAGACACAAAACAATTAGCAAAATGGCAATGATATGTCCTTACCTATCAATAATTAAATGAAAATCAGTTAAAGCCACTAATCAAAAGACACAGAGTATTTGAACAAACAAAACAAAAACAAGATACAAGTATATATTGTCTACAAGAGACTTAATTTATATTTAAGGAAAGACACATGCCAAGAATAAAGTGATGGAAAAAGGTATTCTATGCAAATGGTAAACTAAGAGACCATTAGCTATACTTACTTATATCAGAGAAAATATACTTTAAGTCAAAAACTATCAGAAGAGGCAAAGAAGGGCATTATACAATGATAAAAGAGATTCAATTCAATAAGGAGATATGACAATTATAAAAATATATATGTATTCAACATCAGAGCACCTACATATATAAATCAAACATTGATAGATCTGAAAAGAAATATAAAAAGTAACACAATAATAGTATACACTTTAATATGTCACTTTCCATATGGATAGATTATCCAGAGAAATAATAATCAAGGAAATAGCAGACTTGGATCACACTATAGGTCAAATGTATTTAGCAGACATACGTAGAATGTTCCCCCCAAAAGCAGCAAAATACACATTCATTTCAAGTACATGGAACACTTTCCAAGACAGATCACATGCGAGGTCACAAAACAAATCTTAACAAATGTAAGAAGATCAAAATCATACCAAGTATCCTTTTCAACCACGATGAAATGGAGCTAAAAATAAATAGCAGAAGGAAAACTGGAAAAATCACAAATATGTAGAAATTCAACAACACACTCTTGAACAGCCACTAGATCAAAGAAGAAATCAAAAGGGAAATTGGGCTGGGCATGGTGGCTCATGTCTATGATCCTAGCACTTTGGGAGGCCACGGTGGCTCATGCCTATGATTCTAGCACTGTGGGAGGATCATTTGAGGCCAGGAGTTAAAGACCAGCCTGAGCAACATAGTAAAACCCTGTCTCTACAAAAATCTTTTAAACAATTATGCAGGCATGATGGTGCAAGTCTGTAGTCCCAGCTACTCACTAAGGAGACTGAGGCTGAAGGATCACTTGAGCCCAGGAGTTTGAAATTGCAATGAACTACAATGTCATGACAATGCACTCTAGCCTGAGCAACAGAGCAAGACCCTGTCTCAAAAAAATGGAGGGGGATTAGAAAATATCTCAAAATAAACAAAAATGAAATACAACATACCAAAACTTATGGCAGGCAGCAGAGCAATACTAAGAAGAAAGTTTATAGAAATAAATGCCTATATTAAACAACGAAAAAAATCTCAAACAAATTAACATATCTCAAGGAAGTAGAAAATAAGAATAAATTAAGATCAGGGTAAAAGAAAATAAATATTAGAGAATAAGTAAAATAGAGAATTAAAACAGTAGAAAAAAATGACAAAACTAAGAGTAGAGTTTTTTGAAAAGATAAATCAAAATTGATAAATGTTTAGCTAGACTACTAAGAAAAAAAAGAAAACTCAGATAAATAAACTGGAAATAAAAAGGAGGCATTACAACTGATACCACAGAAAGAAAAAAGATCATAAGGGACTATTGTGAACAATTATAGCTAACAAATTGGACAATCTAGAAAAAGTAGATAATGTCCTAGAGACATAAAACCTGCTGAGGATGAATCAAAAATTAGTAGAAAGCCTGAACAACAACAAATAAGGATATTGAAACAAGAATCAAAAACCTCCCAACAAAGAAAAGCCCAGGGCATCGTAGGTGAATTCTACCAACAATTTAAAAGAGAATTAATACAAATTATTTTCAAACTCTTTCAAAATATAGAAGTAAGATTCATTTTATGAAGCCAGCCTTATTCTGATACCAAAGCCAGACAAAGACACCAATAAGAAAAGAATACTACAGGCCAATTATCCCTGACAAATACAGATGCAAAAAAATTGTCAACAAAATATTAGCAAATCAAATCCAACAGCACATTAAAAGGACAATACATTATGATCAAATGGGATCTACCCCAGGATGCAAAGTTGTTTCAACATTGCAAATTAATACGATACACTACATTAACAGAATGAAGGATAAAAATTATGATCATCCCAATAGATGCAGAAAAAGCATTTCACAAATTCAACATCTTTTCATGATTAAAAATTCTCAGTGAATTAGGTAAGGAGTCTACCTCAACAAAATAAAGGCTATATATGACACACCCACAGATAACATATTTAATGGTGAAAAGTTGAAACCTTTTTCTCTAAGATCAGGAATAAGACAAGGATTCTCATTCGTACCATTTCTGTTCAACATAGCACCGGAAGTCCTAGTCAAACCAGTCAGGCAAGAGAAAGAAATAAAAGGCATCCAAATTAGAGAGGAAGAAGTTAAAATGCTCCTATTTGGAGACAACATAATCTTCTACACAAAAAACCCTAAAGACTCTCCCAGAAATCCATTAGAACTAATAAATGAATTCAGTAAATTTGCAGGATACAAAATCAACATACAGGCCGGGCGTGGTGGCTCACGCCTGTAATCCTAGCACTCTGGGAGGTGAAGGTGGGAGGATGGTTTGAGCTCAGGAGTTTGAGACCAGCCTGATCAAGAGCAAGTCTCCATCTCTACAAAAAAATAGAAAGAAATTAGCCAGACAACTAAAAATATACATAGAAAAATTAGCCAGGCATGGTGGTGCATGCCTGTGGTCCCAGTTACTCTGGAGGCTGGGGCAGAAGGATTGCTTGAGCCCAGGGGTTTGAGGTTGCTGTGAGCTAGGCTGACACCACAGCACTCTAGCACAGGCAACAGAGTGAGACTGTGTCTCAAAAAAAAAAAAATCAATATGAAAAACTCAATTGCATTCTATACATTAATAAATTATATGACTAGAAATTTAAGAAAACAATTCCATTTATAATCACATCAAAAAGAATAAAATACCTAAGAATATATTTAATCAAGGAGGTGAAAGACCTGTACACTGAAAATGACAAAATATTGATGAAGAAAATTAAAAAAAATACAGATAAATGGAAAAACATCATTCATGTTCATGAATTAGAAGACTTGGTATTGTTAAAATGTCCATACTACCCAAAGCAATCTACAGATTCAATGCAGTCCATATCAAAATCCCAATGGTTAATTGATCATGGGATTAGTTAAAAAAGAATAATAAAAAGAAATCCTAATAGCATTTTTTACAGAAATAGAAAAACCAATCCTAAAATTTATATGAAAACACAGAAGTTCTCAAATAGCCAAAGCAATTTTGAGTAAAAAGAATAAAACTGGAGACATAACACTTCTGGATTTCAAAGTATGTTACAAAGCTATAGTAATCAAACAATATGGTATTGGAATGAAAACAGACACAGTCAAATGGAACAGAATAGGATGCCCAAAAATAAACCCATGCATGTATGATCAACTGATCTTTGACAAGGTTGACAAGAATGTATCATGGATAAAGAATAGTCTCTTCAATAAATGATATTGGAAAAACTGAATAGCCACATTGAAAGCATGAAGTTGGACCCTTATGCCATACACACAAAAAACTCAACTCAAAATTGATTAAAGATTTAAACATAAAACCTGAAACTGTAAAACTCCTAGAAGAAAACATAAGTAAAAATCTTCTTGACGTTGGCCTTGGCAATGGTTTCTTGGATGTGACACCAAAAGCACAAACAAGAAGAACAAAAACAGATAAGTGGAATTACGTCGATCCAAAAAGCTTCTGCAGTGAAAGGAAATAATCAACAGAATGAAAAGGCAACCTATGGAATGGAACAAAGCAATTTGCAAACCATGTATCTAATAAAGGTTTCGTATCCAAACTATATTAAGAACTACAACTTAATATCAAAAATAAACTAATTAAAAAATAAGCAAAGGACCTAAATAAGTATTTCTCCAAAGACAAATGAATAAATGGCCAACAGATATGTGAAAAGGTGTTTGCCCTCAGTAATCATCAGGGAAATATAAATCAAAACCACATTGATCTTTGAGAAATATCCATACTGTTGTCCCTAGGGGTTGTGCTCATTTGCAGTCCCACCACAGTGTATAAGCGTTCCTTTCTCTCTGTATCTGCACCAGCATCTATTGTTTTTGGACTTTTTGATAAAAGCCATTCTAATGGGAATAAGGTGATATTTCATTGTGGTTTTAATTTGCATTTCCCTGATGGTTAGTGATGTTGAGCATTTTTCATAGGTTTTCTGGCCATTTGTTTATCTTCTTTTGAAAAACTATTCTCAACTTTTGCCCACATTTTAATGGGGTTGTTTGGTTGATATTTCTCACCCAGTTAGAATTGCTATTATATTTTTTAAAAGATTATAAATGCTGGCAGAAATGTGGAGAAAAGAGATCCTTGTACATTGTTGGTGGGAAGGTAAATTGCTTGCTATAGCCATTATGTGATACAGTACGGAGTTCCCACCAAAAATTAAAAATAGAACTAACTTAGGATCCAGCAATACCACTTCT
Source organism: Lepilemur ruficaudatus (assembly GCA_963574885.1). Taxonomy (NCBI): domain Eukaryota; kingdom Metazoa; phylum Chordata; class Mammalia; order Primates; family Lepilemuridae; genus Lepilemur; species Lepilemur ruficaudatus. The sequence continues at coordinate 15,304 of CAUYRT010046317.1, read as the reverse complement.
GGGTTTATATTGAAAGGAATTGAAGTCAGGATCTTGAACAGATATCTACGCTTCCATTTTAATTGCAGCTTTGTTCACAATAAAGTGAATCACATGAATTTTTTTGGTTCCTCAGTGCATATAAAAGTTATGTTGGGGCTGTGGTGCCAAGATGGCAGACTAGAAGCAGCCTGTACTTACCACTCTCAAAGACAGGATCAAAGGTTACAGGTAGAGGTTCACCTGAGAGATCTCAAAGTGGGGGAGAAAGAGGCAGGGTGACCTTCTCAGCAAGACTGGAAGGTACCTGGGGGAAGCAGCTACACGTGGTGAAGGGTCAGGAGAGAGATCCTCTGGGCTCTGCACTCCCACAGGGGACACTGCACCCTGAGCTGCAAGGTGGCTCCCCCACCAGTGCAGTCCTCCAAACTAATCGGGGAGCTTCTTGGAGACTGTGTAGTAGCATTGTACTGGAGAGTGGGCACAGTGGAATCCCACCAGCTTCTGATCCCAGGTTGCTGCAACAGGTGCCATTCTGCACTCTCAGTCCCAGAGCACCCAGTCTGCAGAGAGGTCAGCTCCACTGTAGCTGCCTCCCCATTACCCCTGCCAGGTCAGAGAGGGAGTAGGGAGGGAAGGCACTCTTATGCACATTGTGACTGCGTGCCACACATCCCACAACCCTCCCCTACCAGCTGCCTCCCAGATATCTGAACAATCCAAGCACCCACTGGCCTTCAGCATCAGCCACTACCATCTTGTCATCTTGAAAGCACTACCACTGCCACTTGAGTAGCACTACAGCAGCTTCTGCAGTTGGCCTAGGTGGAGAGAGAGTGCCAGCCACTGTTTCTACCTGGCCAGGGTGTCATGCATCTCCTTGGCCCTGCCAGCTATGGACAGCCAAGCTGCTGTGGCCCAATAAGCCACCTCACTGCCAGCTGCAGTCCCATGACCTGTATAGGCACCTGCCAAGTTCTCATAACCTGCTCAGGCACTGGCCAATTCTTTCTGTCAATTCTCCCCAAATGGATCTATAGGTACTTTGTCCAGTATGGTTGTATCCATTATCAACAGGAGGCTATTGAACACTTCATATGTGACTAATCTGAATTAAGTCGTGCTGTTAGTGTAATATCACATTCGATTTTGAGAACTTAATACCAAAAAGAATGTAAAATATCACATCAATATTTTCATATTGATTATAAATTGAAATGATAATATTTTTATATGTTTACATATTGGGGTAAATTAAATGCATTTATTAACATTAATTTCTGACATATTTTTGACTTGTATTGTATTTCCATTAGTCAGCATTGATGTATCAATTTAATGCCATTCCAATCAAAATCCCCATAAGCTTTGTGCTAAAAATTGAGAAACCAACAATAAAATTTATATGGAATTCAAAAAACCAAAAATAGTCAAAATAATTTTTAAATAGAATAATGTTGAAGAACATATACTAATTTCAAGATTTCTTATAAAGGTACAGCAATCAAGATAGTGTGATATTTGGCATAAGGACAGACAGACAGATCCACGGAACAGAAGAGTCCGGAAATTGACCCACACACATATCCTCAATGAATTTTCAATGAGACATGATAGTAATTCAATAAAGGCAAAATAACTTTTCAACAAGTAGTGCTGGAACAACTAGATAGTCATGTGGTGAACAAACGAACCATCACCCTTATCTCATGCCATATGCAACAGTTAATTTGAAACAGACCAGAAAACCGTTAAAATACATGGGTGGCTATTCTGTTGGACAGAGCTCCTGCACTAAGCTCCCAAAAAATACACCAAACCAGAATGGAATGCTAGATGCCACAAAATCAAACTGAACTTTAAAATGGATCAGTTTTCAACAAAAACAGGAGATTCATAGCAACCAATCAGCTTACCTGAGCTGACATGATAAGGAAATCCCCGTGATTTAACCCTTTAAGGAAAGGAATTTTGAAATGACCAATCCATGTTTTATTCCTTATTTTTGCTTCCTTCAACCCTTTTTTGCCTATAAAGCCAAACTTCTCTGCTCATCTCGGTAAAGCACTTATCTATTCTATAGATGAGATACTGTCCAATTCGTGAATCACTAATAAAAGCCAAATAGATCTTTAAACTCAACTGTTGAAATTGTGTCTTTTGACAAAACTAAACCTAAACTCTAAAACTGTAAAACTTCTGAAAGAAAACATGGGAGAAAATCTTTGCAGCCTTGAAATTGGTGAAAATTTCTTAGAGATGACAGAAAAGTACAAACCATAAAAGACAAAAAAAAAGAGAAATTGGACAGCACTAAAATTTAAAACTTTTACTCTATGAGAGCCACTATTATATTATAAAAAGAAAATGCCAGCCACAAACTGATAGAAAATATTTATAGTAAGTATATCCAACTAGGGACTGCATCCATAATATACAGTAAATTCTTAAAACTTAATAATAAGAATGCAAGCAATTTAACTAAAATTAGACAAAGATTTTAACAAAAATTTCACAAAAGAATATAGATAGCAAATAAGAAAATAAAAAGATGTTCAATGTCTTAGTTAAAATTCAAATTAAAATCACAATAAGATACAGTTACATACCCATTAGAATGGGTAAAATATTTAAAAATTGATAATAAGAGTAAGCATGGATATAGAGTAATTGAAATTCTCATACATTTCTGGGTGCAACCACTTTGGGGAACAGTTTGGCAGTTTCTTATAGAGTCAAACATAACTTACCATACAACTCAGCATTTCTACTCTTAGGTATTCAAGAGCAATGAAACATGTCCACACAAAGACTCATTTATGAGATTTCACAGCAGATTTATTCATAGTAGCCTCAAATCAAAACAACTTGCTCTCTATCAACAGGTAAATGAATAGACAAATTATGATATTCATACAATAGAATATTACTTAGCACTAAAAAGGAATAAATCGATGCATTCAAAAACCTGAAAAAATATCAAAAACATTATGCTACGTGAAAGAATTTAGATGCAAAAGAATATAAGATTTATGTATATGAAATTCTAATAAAAGCAAATCGAATCTATAGTAACAGAAAGATCACTGGTTTTCTGGGCCCAAAAGCAGAGTAAGAATTGGCTAGGGAAAAGCAAAAAGAATCTTTTCGGATAATAGAAAGTTCTATATCTTTTTTATTATTTTACTTTATTTTTCAGTGACAAGGTCTTGCTCTGTTGCACAGGCTGGAGGGCAGTGGTGTGATCATAGCTCACTGCAGCCTCAGACTTCTGGGCTCAAACGATCCTCTCACTTCAGCCTCCCAAATTACTGGGACTATAGGCATGAGACCCACTCTTGGCTAATTTTTTTTTTCATTTTTTTCTTTTTTTCTTTTTTGTAGAGACAGAGTCTCCCTATGTTGCCCTGGCTGATCTCCAACTACTGGCCTCAAGTTATCCTCCTGTTTTAGCCTCCCAAAACCCTGGGATTACAGGCATGTGCCACCACCCAAGGTTGAAATGTCCTATATCTCAATTGTGGTGGTTACATGGGTGTATATATTTGTCAAAACTCATCCAACAATTTGTTTAAAATGAATGCATTTGTGGTATATGAATTACACTTCAATAAATTGGGAAATTTTTAATTGGTAATAACAAAAGAAATTTTCAAAGTAGTATTATAAAGCTACTTCAACTTTTTATTTTAGGCCTATTGCAAATTTTATTTAAAAATTCTTACCAATAACATTTTCTTTTCCCCATCCCGTTCTTAACTTCCACAGAAAATGTTTCTTCTCACTTTGTGGTTTTGATCTATCTACCAATATAGCAACAATGTTAAGATACAGTCAAGTTTTAGGAATGCAAAAAAATAAGAACCAATTTGAACACAACATCATAAACCTAAGAAGTTGATGGCTCACTAGCCATTGTAGAATAATTTTGTTTAAAGAAGGAAGGAAGAACTTCCCTTCAGATTTCCAAGCTATAGATGGATATCTATAAAGGAAAAGTTGTTTTGCAGATAGTCGGAGAAACAATTTCCCGGCAGCCAAGTACTGTAACCCACATACTAGATGGAAGATCTTTGTGAAAGAATGAAAAGACTATCTCTGAAACATATTATTATAGTTATTGTCTTTTTTTCCACAAGGGAAAATAAAGTTACAGAACTTCAAGTCATAAATACATGGATCATAGCTTGTGAGTTTTGTAACATTTTATCAAGTATAAAAGAAGTCTAGTGAAGCTAAGCATGTGCATTTTTTGGTTAATTTTTTTATGCTATCCTCAAACTATTATCTGTCAGTAGCCAAACAAAACTATTCATGCTAAAGGAGGTGAGAAAGTTCAACTTGTTTATCAAGAGAGAAATATTTTATTGCTTATGTTTTCCACACTGAAGCAAACTGATAAGCTTTAAAAGAGGAAATTCACTCATGCTAGGAATGTGATAGATGGAATTATCTTTAGGCTTAACCTTCTTGATGTAGGCATAAAGAATAAAATTTTTTAAATGCATTCTTTTGCAGCACATGCCAGCCATTCACATTTCAATACATTTAGTAAATAAATAATAGTCCAAAGAGACTTCAAAGTGTGCCAACAGATTAAAAAAAAAAAAAAGGTGTGTGCCCCTGTCATTTTCATTAGGTTATAGGTCTACAACACTCAGCAGTTCAACCTGAGCTATACCCACACTTTGGCCCAAGGTTACTATGTGTCTTTTAGTGAGTCCCTTCATTTCTCTGTGTCTTACATTTACATCTGACAAGACAGAGGAATTGACTTAGACAATAGCTAAAGGTCTTCTTAAAAACAAATAGATATCAAAGTAAACGTCAAATGGTTTCTAATTCCATATTCAAGCTTATGAATGTCCCACACATTATCAATTATTCCCATTTTGGATAAATCTCATTGTCTTCATCCTACTCAGACACCCCTTTGTTTATTTTTTTCTTTTCTTCTATCCTCTCCCTTTCTATTAACATATAGCATTGAAAGGTACTTGTCTCTGCGGTAAATATCGCCCTTCCCACTCCCTGTTCTTTGATGAGAATGCCAATACCTTGTTTTCCTCAAAAGAAAGGAACAGAAAACTTCCTGAGGAAGTCTTATTCCATGCACCAAGTAGTTCATATATTTCTTTCTCTTTCTAAAGTTTCAATTCTAATTGGAATATTTAGCAATAGATACAAAAGCATAGTATTGAGCCATTGTGGTATCTGGGAAGACTGATACAGGATCCACACCTCTCACCTCTCACAAAAATAAACTCACAATGGATAACAGACTTAAACCTAAGGCATGAAACCGTAAGAATCCTAGAAGAAAATGTTGGAAAAATTCTTATAGACATCGGCCTAGGCAAAGAATTTATGAAGAAGACCCCAAGAGCAATCACAGCAACAACAAAAATAAATAAATGGGATCTCATCAAATTAAAAACCTCTACACAGCCAAGAAAACTACCATTAGAGCAAATAGACAACTTACACAATGGGAGAATATTTTTGCATGCTGTACATCTGATAAAGGAATAATAACTAAAATCTATATAGAACTCAAGAGCAGCAAGAAAAAAAAAATCAACCCCATTAAAAAGTGGGCAAAGGACATGAAAAGAAACTTTTCAAAAGAAGATAGATTTATGGCCCACAAACACGTGAAAACATGCTCAAGGTCTCTAATCATCAGGGAAATGCAAATCTAAACCACAATGAGATATCACCTAACTCCAGTGAGAACAGCTTTTATCAAAAAGTTCCAAAACAACAAATGTTGGTGTGGATGTGGAGAGATAGGAACACTCATACACTGCTAGTGGGGCTGCAAACTCGTATAACCTCTATGGAAATCAGTATGAAGATACCTCAAAGAACTAGAAGTACAACCACCATTTGATCCAACAATCCCTCTACTGGGTATCTACCCAAAGCAAAAAAAGACATTATATAAAAAAGACATCTACACTCGAATGTTTATAGCAGCACAATTCACAATTGCAAAGATGTGGAAATAACCCAAGTGCCCAATACATGAGTGGATTAACAGAATGTGATATATGTATACCATGGAGTACTACTCAGCCATAAAAAGTGATGATCTACCTCTTGTATTATCCTGGATAGAGCTGGAGCCCATTCTTCTAAGTGAAGTATCACAAGAATGGAAAAACAAACACTACAGGTACTCACCATTAAATTGGTACTAATTGACTAATACTAATGTGCACATATGGAAGTAACATTCATCAGGTGTCCAGCAGGTGGGGCGGAGACAAGGGGACGGGTAAATCCACACCTAATAGACATGGTGTGCGCTGTCTGGGGGGTGGACATGCTTGTTGGGCAGTGCCAAGGCAATTTATGTAACCAAAGCATTTGTATGACTCTAATACTTTTGAAATTTAAAAAAATGATATTGTGATACACATTCTCACATAGTTCATGTCTGTCCATGATTACCTCCTCAGGACAAAGTTCTAGAAATAAAATTGCTGGATCAAAATGTGTACCAAAAAAAAAAAACATCATGTTGACTTTATTCTAATATTGATAGGACAATTGATTATCCATGTGGAAGGAAAATGAAATTAAGTCCCTATCTCTACCATACCCAAAAGTCCATTGTTGAAGGAATAAAAATATAAATATAAGAACAAACCATAAAAGTTTCAAAGAAAATATATTTATGCACTCAAGATAGGGAAGAATTGTTGAAACAATAAAAAAATCATAACAGAAAAGACTGCTAAGTTCAGCTACATTAAAATTAAGAATTTATGTTCATCAAGACACACAAAGAAGGTAAAAAGATACTACAAGCTGTAAGAAGATATTTGCAACAAATATAGGCAAAAAAGGATGTTCTGTACCTAGATACAGAAAAAATTCCTACCAAAGGAAAAAAGAGAAAAAGAAAACAAAAGACTCAGTAAAAAAAATGGGCTAAAAAAATAGAAAGAAAAGCATTTCATAGATGAGAAACATGAATAGCTCATAAACATAAGACAAGACACTCATTAGCAATTATTGGTTGTCAGGAAAATGTAAATCAGAAACACAATTTGATATATTAACATCATTTGGCACCTACTACGTGGTCATAGATTTACAAACCTGACAGTATCATGCATTGGCCACAATATAAATCATCAAGGAATCTTGAACACTGTTGATTCGAAACATAAATTTGGCACCATCACTTTGCAAAACAATTTGTAAATTGTGAATTTGTAAATAATTCCAGACCTGGGTATAGAATACTTCTCTTACATACCTGAAAAGGATATGTGCAAGAGCAGCATGGTTAACTACAGCTAAAAACCTAGAAACAAGGTTTCTAAGTTCTGTCAGCAGCAGAATGAATAGTTGTGCAGATGTCAGCTAATAGAATATTACACAACAGTGACATGAATGCATTATATTATACCTAGTTGCTTCAGTATGGATGAATCTTTAACACATAATATTGAGAGGGAAAACCAAGTTGCATAAAACTATATACAAAATGTTGCCAGTTTTATAAAGCTCAAAAAAACGTAATGCATTGCTTAAATATATATATTCATATGTAATAAATCCATAAAAAAGCAAGTAATTGATAAATTAAGGATAGTGTTTACTTCTTGGAGTGAAGAAGAGGAATAAGACAGGAAAGGAAAATACACCTGGTTGCAAAAGTATTTATAGTGTTCTGATTCTTAAATTGTATAGTGTTTTCATTGTTGCTTATTATTTGTTTATATTATCCAATACTTTATAACTAAATATTTAAAAATAAATTGTGTCCTCCCAAAATGTGTATGTTGAAGTTCTAACTCCAAGTGCCTCAGAATATGAATTTATTTGGAGATAGTCTTGCAAGAGGTAATTAAGTCAAAATGAGCTCATTAGGGTGGGACCTAATCCAATAGGACTGATATCCTTGTAAGAATAAGAGATTAAGGCAGCGATTCACAAAGAGGAAAGATAACGTGAAGATAGAAGGAGAAGACAGCCATCTACAAGCCAAGAAGGGCCTCAGAAGGAATTAATCCTGTTGACACTTTGATCTCGGACTTCTCTTAAATTTCTCTGTAAGCCACCCAGTCTGTGGTATTTTGTTATGGCAGCCCGAGCAAACTAATACGATGTGATTCCATAAACAGGATAAATTATATTTTTTACTTAATTTTTTTAGTTATTGACAAACTTAATTCATTTTTGTCAACTAGAAAGCTAGCCACAAGTGACATCATGGTGATATCATTTCCAATAGGAAATACATTCCAGTTTTTAAAAAACTGACTTAAATTACTATTTTTATTATGATCCATTCTTAATCACAGGGCTCAGATCTTCTCATCTCAATTTTCTATTGAGGGGCCTGATGTAAGTTCCCCAATCACTCTGTTACTCAACATTGATTTTTTTTTTTTTAAAAAAAGAACATAATTCTTTTCAAGAATGATGAAATTCAGTCCCTTCAAAAAGCAGAGCTAAAGATGAAGACTTGGGTGCAGGTGTTTTATTTGGGAGGTGGTTCCTAGAAGCAGGAGTGAGGGAGTGGAGAGTAAGACAGGGAAAAAGGGAATGCCAATAAAGGGTGTGTTATAGAGCTACTAAGTGTTGTGGATAACTGGGGATCCATAGAACTGGGGACCCTCTAAGCAACCATAACCTGAGAGAACTGTTCCTCTGACAGATAGGAGGCTCAGGCATACCCATCAACTCCTGACCTCTACTAGTTAAGAGTGTCTCCTAGAAACATTAACTCCCTTCACAATTCCACAGTACCCTGCTTCTGGCTGAATGGTCCTATACTCGCAGAAAGCCTAAAATACAAAAGTAGAGAGACCTGCTAGGGTCACTTGAGATGGAGCTGTGGCACTATGCATACAAACCGTCCACTACAGCTTGTAGCTCAAGTCAGAGGCAGGCTGAGGGGAAGTAACATGGAGTATAAAATGTATCTGTTACCAATACGTATTCACCAATCTAAAAAGAGTGTCTGTGCTGTTCACAGTGACAAGTAGTGTCTTAGCCTATTTCCTATTAGCCTATTGAAGGAAAAATGACATTATTGGGAGAGCAAAAAAGTATTTCAAATATTAGGGCCATGACATCAGCAAGGAAGACAAATTAAAAAGAATTCAACACCCACCTCTCTAGCCTTGGTGTAGTAAAAGTGCCAAAAGGTTACATGTTATGAATTACATATACTCAAGCTACAGAATAATTGAAATAAAACCAATTGAATACATCATATTTGGGGGAAGGGGTAGAGGAAGTTTAAGATAAACTCATAACTAATATAAGAAATGACAAAAGTATCTAATAGATCTGATGCAGATAACAGGTAATAAAATATCAGATATATAAAGCCAAAATGTGTCTGTTTTTTAACTGATAACAAATTGTAATGATATTATTTTAACTAATTTTTCTTTTTCCTTTGATATAAATAAATTTTCTTTTTGCTGGCAAATACTTAATGCCATTAACATCAATATTGACAAAAGCAATAAATGAATTAATGTATCTGACTCCTGTCATAGTGCAAAACTTGAAGACTGGGCACATGCTTGTGATTTGCAAATAGAATTTATTTTACTGGGAGCTATGATCAAAAGAGTCTCCCCATAATATTCTGAAATAAAAAACAAGTTAAATGGAGTCTGAACTGGTGCTATAAAACTACGTGGGATAACCTTAACATTGTAAAATTTCTTTCTCACCAGAATATAGTCTGCAAAAAAATGCATAAATGTATATCACCAATTGTGATTCAGATTTTTCCTGAATCCTCTCAAGAGCCTTGCTTTCGTTAGTATTTTTCCCACCTAAATGCTCTCTCTTATTTTTGTAAAACTAAATATTTCCCATTCATCAAGAAACAGCTCAAATCTACTTCCTCTGGGAAGTTGTTCTGTCTCCTCTTTTGATTCTACCAACTCCTATGCTTGGAAGCAAATCTCCCTTTCATCAGATCTCTCAAAATTCTGGAGCTTCCATTTTAGCTCTTTATGATCTGCTTTCCCCTCCACCAAATTATAAACCTTTAAATGCAGAATTCACATCTGATTCATCTTTAAATTCCTACTGCATCTAAGAAGAGTAATTTGCAGGTAGTGGGAGTTCTAAAAATATTTGTTGGTTTAATAAGTTTAAAAAATGATTATATATTGCTAACTTACCATAAATTGTTTGTTGCTGCTTGCTTCTATATCTTATGAGCCACTTTTATGATAGATAATTTTTCACATTAATTCAAAAATTCATTGTTGTTAATTGTTGGCAATTTGAACTTGTTTAAGTTATCTACTGAGAATAGATTCTCAGAAACTTCTAGTTGGGCCAATAATAGGATTAATAAATGATAAGGAGCAGAATCTCCAAATAAAACACTTGTATCAATTTTTTATTGAAAACAGAAAGCTTATAAATGAGTTTGTGAGCACACATGATAGTTCCTTATTTATTCTAGATATCTTTGTAATTATGATATCTTCATGGAAATTATTACAAACTTGGTTGTTATTCTTGCTAGTAAATCTTTGTGAAAGCGACTTCTAAATATTACAGAAAATTGGGAGAAAAAGAAATTTGCTTGACTCAGCCAGTTGTCAGAGATAAACCATTCATATTCTTCCTCTATTTCTTCTCTGTAATGGCATTCAGAAAAGGCAAGTATTACTCTGTAATCAAGGAGACTGGAATCAAACCTCCTTTTGAAAAACTATGGTTTCCTCAGTTGAGTCACTATGAATCTACACAGCATATGTTTACATTCCAAAAATAGTGGCTGTAGAGAAAGTCAGCAAAGAGCTGATTTCTGCAAGATATTCTTGATTCTATTATGCTAATACAACAGCCTGAAATGCTAAATCCACAAAGAAGTTTTTCCAAGAATATGGTATGATCACAGCTAAGTTTGCCACTGGTTTCTATTCTTTATAATCACATTATCATCAACTTAATTTTAGTCTACAAGAAGAACTTTGGAAAAATTTTAATGAACATTTAAACAATTTTTTTTAAGGAGAATCTAATATTGAATCTAGAAATCATCACCAAGCTATAACTTTTGCAAACATCTCAAAACATAGATTTTTTTTTACCTTACTAAGAACACTAGTATTTCTCTAGGGTCAGTATTTTAACCTTCTGTTGAACTGAATGTCAAAGGCCTTTTGTGATAGTTTATGTTCTAGACCTGTGCTGTCCAATATGGCAGCTACTAGCCATACGTGGCTGTTGAGCACTTGAAATATGGCTAGTCCAAATTGAGATCTGCTTAAATGTAAAATACGAGTCAGATGTTGGAGATTGAGTATGAAAAAAATGTAGAACACCTCATTAATAATTTTATATTTTTATGTGTGAAAATGATAATATTTTAGACATGTTTAAGATATTATTAACATCTTACCTGTTTATTTTCTCTTCTTATAAAAGTGACTATTAGAGAATTTAAAATTACATACGTGGCTTGTATTTGTGACTCTCATATTTCTATTGGACAGCATTGCTCTATACGTTTACCTACTTTTGCTCAAATCAGAATATTTTTTTAGGAATATACAACTATCTGGATTTTACTAATATAGGTAAGTCAGGAAATTTAAGAAAATAATGAATAATGACTGATTTTTCAAAGATGGGCTGGTGTTTGAGAGGTAGTAGTTTGGAAAGTGATCTTTTCTTTTATCGGTAGTTAAAAGAAACTACCTTCAGAAACAGTCTTCAGATATCTTGACAGTTTTTTTACTCAGCTTATGTGCAATACTCAGATACCAAAATTGTACCTCGGTGTGTAGTATGAGATACATATGAATGTTGCAAAATGCTGATTAGCAAATATGGAGAGTCATATTCAGCACACTATTTCCCACCTAATAAAGAATGACTAAAAATCACATCAAAGCTTTAAAAGTCTAATATCAAGATACCAACAAAAGAGGTAAAGAATTCAGAAAAGACAAATTTTAAATCTTCAAATTAAAATTGCTATACAGAGCCAGATGACATTAACTATAGTGACATTCTTGTCTTCTTATCATATAACTTAATCTACAGATTACTTTTTAGCCACTGATGTAGTAAAGATAGTTTTCAAATATTAAAGATAAAATGGGCATTTTTTTCGTGTACTTTTTAAAAAATCTGGCTTTTGCAAGTTCTTTACCTGCTTTGTCTTTGAGAAAAGTTACTATTTCTGTGTCATTAAATTAAAAATTCAAAAGCAATGACACACTAATAACAGAGTTTTGGAGGTGCCTATTAACATATATTAGTTAATGTACATATATAGTTAATGTAAAAGTATATTGCACACTTGTCAAATTTCCAAATTCTTTTTAGACAGCTCTTAATTGTTGTAATTCCATCCACTAGAAAGGAATCTGAATCAGATACTTAGCATTCAAATCCTCTATCTGTGTTATTTAAGCCACAGGAAAAGAGCCATGAGTAGTAGATAAGTAGTGTGGCGCCCCTTGCACGGCTATTGTTGCTAGGGAAACCACTTCCTTCCAACCTTTGTGTTCAGCTTGTCCATCCCACTATCTGGCATCATTGCCTCTCAAGAAGGGCAACATCACAGCATGGCATAAGAACAGGAAACAAAAGGACAAAAACAGGTACATTATCCTGCTGCATGCAACATTTCTCAGAAAATCTACATGGCAGTGGCTTCTGGGAAATGAAAAGCAGAGCCAATCCCATAAAATTGCTATGTATACATGTGCTAGTGGCTACAAGGTACTGCATTCACACATTTGAGTATGCAAAAACACCAATTTCCAAGTCACACTTGTGATTACAGAAGAGAATGTAATGTGTCAGGCCTGGACAGGACAGGGCTTGGAAGATCAGCATCCAGGGCATGCTGGGTCAGTAATGGAGCCCCGTGATCTTTCCGAAAGGCAGAGTCACTGGCTGGCAGTATGATCAGGAAAGTGGCTTTGTAGATTCTGAGAACCAGTACAAGGAGGACTGAGATCCCCTAGGTGCTGGGGTCAGGCTGAGGTATAAAACAGGCCAGCTAGCCAAATAAGAGCATCATCATGACTGAATAAAAAGAAAGCTGGCAAGTCCTGGTAAGACCCACAGGACACAAAGGCAACTAACTGTTCTAATATATCCAATATTGGCTTCCTCCTGGACATCTGAGCGACCCACTCAAAGACCCAACCTGGCTCCGTAAAACAAATAAATCCTTGGAAAGTGATAACACACAGTAACTAATTTGAATGAATGCAGTTAAAAGCAAAACTCTACTATCATCTATGTATAAGAAATCAAATAATCAGTTCCTCTACAGTTTTTTTGTTTTACACTGTTTCCCTAGTATTGTGTTCTATAAATGTTTGTTAAATTAAATATACAAGACTTAGTATAGCAAAGGTTAAATAATGTCTACCAAATTCTGAACTCGGTGATATAAAAAAGCTGCAGCCATAGAAGATAATTATGCAACTAACTTAGCAACAAGATTGTAAAAAATAAAATAGATTACACTATTTTGAAAGAACCGTAACTCAAAAGATGCTTATTATAAACCAGTTGTACTAATGGGTACAGCTTGGTATATGATCATGCTCAAAAACTCTGTTCAGGGACAGTTAGCTTCCTTTATTCTTTTATAAACTGTACCACATGAGACTTCAGTGCTTTATAATATATCTATGTGTTTGTATCTTCTTTTAAATGATAATAAAGAGTGATTCCCTGAACATTGCTACCATAAAAAGCACCTCCTCAGATAACCACACTAATTTTAAAAGTTGTTTTTCTTAGACTCTCAGGAGTGCCATTCTGTGCAATCTCACAATACAGTCACCAGAATGCCATCCCAAAATTTAACCACAATTTATCTATAGAATACGTGAAAACAGAAGCAAGTTTTCTCAAGTTCTATATCCTTGAAAATCAAAATTCATCCATTAGTTTGTTGACTGCTTTTAGGCAGTGTCACAAAACAGGAATATGCTTACAAATTCTCCTCCTGGAAACATATTCAAATTGTTTTCAGAAACCCACTTTTCACATGTTTACATCAGTTTTGAGACTCTTAGCTATATCTAAGATAAGTGAGAGAGAAATTCAAATTCATTTTTAAAGAATTACGTAGAAAAAAAGTAAATTGTTATGGATCATACTAGTTTTAATTGCCTTTTTTTCTAGACACTATCTAGATAGGCACTATCTTTCCAGTGATCCAAAACTAAAGAATTCCCTTGCTGAAATTTCAGAAGTTAGTTACAAATAGAATGAATATCCTATCCCGACAGAAGCTACTTAGTTATTCATGCCATAGAGAGAAAGAATAAGAGGCAAGTAATATTGAAACTGTTTAATTGTGACCCATGGCTGCTCTCCAAAATGCAGCTTTAGCACTCCAGCACCAAAGACAGAGTGCACAAGACAAGTTGCATTCTTCCAAAGTTATCTGCTTTTATTTTACTCCATAATCTAATCCAAAGATACAGCTCTTTGTGGTATTGTCTCCCTTATACCCAAAATATTTCTAATGTGAGTATGACCATCTCATTTTGTTATCAGACTTGAACTAGAGATACAATTTACTAAGATATAATTTAGCAACGTAGTTCTGATAGCCATAATGAGGTATCAACACTGTGTTCAACCAACCAGGGCATTTATGAGTTCCAAACGGTTGAATAAACTTGTGGTTTGTGATGGGTTCAAATGTCAGTCACTGATGCACAGACAATAGTACTATTGGAGGACACTACATATATATTGAAGTAATGCTTGATATGTTATGTATCCAATGGGACAAAAATTTATGTGTGGAATTTGTATAGTTTCCTTTACCCTCTTCTTGCCCCATCCTCCTCCCCCAGTGAAAATGCATTTGGGAATGTCCCATTTAGCAGCTCCTGCTCCCTGCTCCCTGGAGAGAGACAGAGAGAGACAAAGAGAGGGGTGGTCTAAACCCACTCAGGCAAGTCTGGAGGGAAACAGTAAAACTAAAGATGAATGCTCATTCTAAGGAGGCTGAGTGTGGTGGGGAGGTGGTAAAATGTCTGCCAAGTTCCATGCAGGAAAGTACAGCATGGTAGAGAGCGGATTCAGGGAGAATAAGAGGCTAGAGAAGAGGAAGGATATATGAGAAAAGACTGGAATCCCATTCAGGGTGTTCTTGAAATGCTATACTAACGCAAAGCTAGAGTCTTTGGGTCTCTCTTTCACAAGCATGATACATAATAGTAAATATTAGCCGGGCGCGGTGGCTCACGCCTGTAATCCTAGCACTCTGGGAGGCTGAGGTGGGCGGATTGCTCAAGGTCAGGAGTTCGAAACCAGCCTGAGCAAGAGCGAGACC
>CAUYRT010046316.1:0-27459 GCA_963574885.1 Lepilemur ruficaudatus | reverse complement strand
CTCCTGCCTCAGCCTCCCAAGTAGATGGGACTACAGGCGTGAACCACCATACCCAACTAATTTTTTTCTACTTTTAGTTGCCCAGCTAATTTTTTCTATTTTTAGTAGAAATGGGGTCTCACTCTTGCTCAGGCTGGTCTCGAACTCCTGAGCTCAAGCAATCCTCCTGCCTCAGCCTTGCAGAGTGCTAGGATTACAGGCGTGAGCCACATGCCCTGGCCTCCAAATCCCTTTTCAAAGAGGTTAATTTGTCCCAAACTCACACTATCCTTTTCAAATTTTAGTCAGCCCTGAAATCCTTACTATTGGTGGAAGGGTAGGATAGCTGAATAGCCAACAGAGAATAATTTGGCAGGGAGGATTCAACATGATTTCTGCACAAGAAATGATGTTTGTTGGTTTCACTAGAGTTTTTTCAGGGGGTAAATAAACATGACTAAGGAGATTTAGAGAGAAAGTTTATATTTAAACTTGCAAAAAGCTTTTTGGTAAGTTCCTATATCAGAAACTGTTTAAACAATCCCTGTAAGAGATTGGCTTGAAGAGAAATATGGAGAAATTTGAATAGTTAATAACATAGACAGAGAAGAATCAAGTCCTAATTCTGTCTCTTTATTGAGTGGCCTTGGGGAAATTATTTCACCTTGCTTAGCATCATTTTCCCACCAATAATATAAGAATAGTGATTTTACCTAATGCATAGGGCTACTGTGAGGATTGGATGAAATATTAATACTAGCCCCATGCTCTAACACATATTGAATACTTAGTATGATGTACAGTACCATAGGATATTTTAGATGCTGTTCTAAGTATTTAATAAATATTATCCGTTTAATCTTCACAAGGCACCTACGAGGAAGGCAATGTTATTATTCTTCCACTTTAAAGATGAAAGAACTGAGGCATAGAGTAGTAAAGTAACTTGTCCCGAGTCATGAAGCTAGTGATTAGTAAAATCAGGAATCAAGCCAAGGAAGGGTGGCTACAGAGCCCTCACTCTTAGTTAGTCTCCTGACTCCTGTGTTGTTAATACGCACAAACCCTTTTCCATGCACAGAAGTAGGTACCTAATAAGGGCTTAATAAATGTTGGCTATCACTATTTTTACACTTTCTTATGTGGGAGAAGAAAGGGATACCTAATATTGACTGAAGACCTACTCTATGCATATGGCATTCTCAATACAACCAGCCTAGAAGGCCACAGATGCCCAGGAAGTTTCCATGGTTCAACTATGGTCAGAAGCCAGTATAGGACAGAACAAAGTTTCAGAGGATGTTGGTGTTGGTCCAAAGCCCGTGGTCTTTTTACTACATTCAAGCCTGGACTCCTGTTTGAATCTACACTTTTATTTGTTCTTTCTCTTTTACAAAAAACACACTTAGATGTATGAGTATGTATTAAGTATGAACATAAGACATAAAGAACATGTACATATAATGTTAGTGTTTTGTTTGACCTACAGGTGAGCAAAATTTATTAAAGAAAAAATGAAAGAGTAGCAAGGAAAGAATTTAGCCAGTTTTTGAAGAACATAAGCTGATGGCTGATGTCCCTAGTGTTAACACTAGAGCAAATTTTCATGTTTTAGAACATGATGGGACATACAAATTCACATTAAAATTTATTGATTTGGGGTGACAATGAATTTTTCTCAGAAGAGCCAAACCAATGATGTCAAATGACAGGATCCTAAGATGAGTTGCTAGGCAAGGCATTTATGAGTCATTTACATTAGTCCCTGTAAAACATTGTCCTAAAAAGTTTCTATGCCAAAAAGTAATGTGAAGTGCCACAAGAAAGAGTACTAGAAATAGTAATTATAAAGCATTATCCCATAGAGTTGTACATCAGCATTAGAGGTATTTTGAAGTTCTAGTCACCATACCTCAAGGCATACGTAAGGCTAGAAATCATCTAGGGAAAAATAAGTAAAAGAATATAAAGATAGGGAAAGTTGGCTGCTAAAAAGTGGGCTAAAATATTTAATATTACAGTATCTTTGAAAACTGAGAAGTGATACAGTAAAGTCAGGATGAAATGGATAGAATGAACACAAACATTCATCCAAATCTAGAATTCGAGAACCAGCAAGTAGCTTGTTCTTGTTGTTATTGTTAAACCCTGAATATTTCAGAATGTATTTAATATCTCCTAAGAGAAAGGATATCTCCTACAGGATCATCATATATTAACACATTTAGGAAGTTTAACATTAATACTATTATCTAACAAGTAATCCATATCCAAGTTTCTTCCATTGTCCCAATAATGTTTTTTACTGCCTTCTCTTCTATCTGTGCTCCATTCCTCCCTTCCTTCCTCCCTCCCTCCCTCCCTTTCTTTCTTCCATTCTTTTTTTGATCCCTTGTCCGATCGGGTATCTCATATTGCATTTATTTATTATAACTCTATCCTTTCACTTAGTCTGAAACAGTTGTCCAACATATTTCATCTTTCATGACATCAATAGTTTTTAAGACTCCAAGAGAGCCTTTTGCAGAACATTTCTCAATTTGAATTTGGCTAATTTTTTCTGCATGGTTAGATTAAAGTTAAAGATTTTTGGCAAGAATAAATACTACATAGGTAATGGTGTATCCTGAGCACTTCTTAAAGACTGAAAAAGGAGAGATTTAGAATTGCTAAAGTTCAGCTGTATCCCAAAGAGTATTTATGTCCAAGGGCAGAAGTAATAACTCTGGTTCCAAAGACTTAAAATAAAAAAACTTTACTCTATAAAAGCTAAGTCTGTTAAGAAATCAAGAGATGTTTCAGAATACCTCTTTTAATGTTTTGCAGGTGACATTATGGGAGCTAGTATGCCTTTCTAGAGATATCTCTTGACATTATTCTCAAGCACAGAATGCTGACTTTGCTATACTAGCTTAACTAAAAATGGCATTTTCTAATGTCTCTCTTTCTCATCACAAAATCAAATTCCAGTCTGTTAGGCATTTGCAACATTGATTCTAAATGCTCTTTCAGAATGCATTTGAAGAAATTTTAAAATCATTGAGAGAAAAGGATTTATATACTAAGACTGGCTGACCCCAAAGTACCTCTATCCTCAGTGACCTTGAGTATATAGTTCTTTCACTTAACAATCCCAAGTTCCCCAAATTTGGAGGAGATATAGATGCACAAAATATACAGAGAATCAATACATTTACCAGAATTTACAAACTGCAACTTACTTATGTGAGTGTTTCATGAAAATATGGTATGATAAAATTAGCATGAATTTTGGATGCAGAAAAAATTCAAACCCTAACACTGTTACTCTCCAACTACTTGGCTATATTTAAGTCATTAAACTCCTATACGTTGTATTTTCCACATATATAAAATGGAAATGATAACATCTACCTCTCAGTGTTGTTTTAAGAATAGATAAGTTCTTATAAAGAATCAGTTTTATGTAATTATTATTGTAATTACTGACAAAGAAAAAACCTTCGATTTTACCCTAGAACAGAATGGTCCATCTGGATGATCAAACCGTGTCTTTTGTATAAACTAACCAGTTACTTGATCATGTTTACTGCTTACTAAATTTTCCTCCAAGTAAAAAGTGCTGGACCAGATGTTGTCCAAGTCCCTTGTTCTAGTTGATACCAAGTTCCCATCCTTGGGTTGGGTGAGACAACCCAGTATCCATATAAATTCTCCTGTTTTCTTAAGATAGGTCACATTTGGTTTCTGCCACCTGTAAGCAAAAGGAATATAGATGGCACTACCACCTAATAGCTGGTTAGATATGCCACCTTAATTAACACCGAAAAAGGTCAGCTGGTGATAATAATTCCTTCAACAATCAGTTTGATTTTTCATTATAATTATCACACCATAAGGTAGGATACTCTTTCAGCTTTACAAGATTCGATGTAGTTTTCAAGCCTCTATTCATAATACTCTATCACTTTATGTCCTCCAGTCTTACTGGAATTTTCTCTACTTTATTTTTAAATTAAGCTATAATGTACATAAAGTAAAATATACAAATCTTAAGGATATAATTTGCTGAATCTTTATCAACGTATACACCAATGTAACCAACACCCAGATCAAAATACAGCAAATTTACACCACCCATAAAGCTTCATCAGTACCTTTTCCAAGGTAACCATTATTTTGAATTTTATCATCATAGACTGGTTTTGAGCTTTATATGAAATGAATCACACAGTATGGTACTCTTTCATGCCTGGCTTCTTTCTCTAAACATACCCACTCTGAGATTCATCCGTGTTATCACATGTATATGTAGTTTATACTTTTTTACTGCTATGTAGTATTTCATTGTATGCATATACCATAATTTGTTTATGTATTTGCCTATAAAGAGACATTTGGTTTGTTTCCAGTTTGTGGCTACTATGAATAAGATGGCTATTATGAGTAGCCATAATTAGATGAATGGTTATTATGTACAAGTCTTTGTGGACATAGGCAGTCTTTTTTCTTGGGTATATGCATAGAAATGGAACTGATGAATTAAAGGGTAGGTATTTTTTGGCTTTAGTAGATAATCCCAAATATTTGCAAAGTGATTGTGTTATTTTTTTTTTACCTGGTACCTGCGTTTTATAAGAGTTTCAATTGTTCCACATTCTTGCCAACATTTAAAATTTTTGAGTTTTTGGTTGTTTGTTTGAGACAAGGTATTGCTCTGTCGCCTGGGCTACAGTGTAGTGGCATCATCATATGTCACTGCAGCCTCCAACTCCTGTGCTCAAGCGAACTTCCTGCCTCAGCCTGCTGAGTAGCTGGGACTACAGGTACATGCCACCATGCCCAGCTAATGTTAAAAAAAAAAATTTGTGGAGACAGGGTTTCGCTATTGCACAAGCTGATCTCAAACTTCTGGCCTCAAGTGATTCTCCTGCCTCGGCCTCCCAAAGTGCTAGGATTAAAGGCATGAGCCACTGCACTCCAGCCTCAGTCTTGAATTTTAGCAATTCTGGTGGATGGGTAGTGGGATTTTATTGTGGTTCAAATTTGTATTTCCCTAGTGAGAAATGAGTGAGTCAATTCTAGATATGTGTAAAAATACAAAGAGATATAATAGTCAAGACAATATTGAAGAATAAGATGAAAATTGGAATACTTATACTGCCAAATTTCAAGACTGACCAGAAGCTACCATCATGAAGACAGTGTGAAACAGAGAGTCCAGAAAGTACTTGATTTTCACCAGTGGTGCCAACTATTTAATGCAATGGAGAAAAAGAAGTTCTCCCCAGTAAATGATGCTGGTGCAACTGTGTCTGTACATTAAAAAATTAATTTTAAATCTGTTATTAGACCTAAAGGTAAAAGCTAAAGCCATGAAGCTTCTTTAAAAGAACACAGGAGATAATCTTCATGAATATGGGATAGATAAGAAAACAGGACACAGAGAGCCCTAATCATGAAAGAATACATAGGTAAATTGTACATTATTAAACCTAAGAACTTGTGTTCATCAAAAGACACCATTTAAAAAGTGAAAAGGCAAGCCTCAGGCTAAACAGAATGTATTTGAAACATACATATCTGATAAAGGACTTGTACCCAGAATATAAAAATTCTTACAAATCAATAAGAAAAAGATAATCTAATAAAAAGGGGTAAAAGACTTGAAAGAAATTTTATACACTATTAGTGGGAATGTAAATCAGTATAACCTCTATGAGAAACAATATGGGGATTTCTCAAAAAACTAAGAATAGAATTACCATTTGATCCAACAATCCCATTACTCACCCAAAGGGGAAAAAAATCATTATTACATCAAAAAGATACCTGTACTCTTACTTATGTTTATCACAGCACTAGTCGCAATAGCAAAAATATGGAAGCAACCCAAATGTCCATCAGTGGATGATTGTATAAAGAAAATGTGGTATCTGTACACAATGCAATACTATTCATCCATAAAAAGAATGAAATCATGCCTTTTGCAGCAACATGGATGGAACTGGAGGCCATTATCTTAAGTGAAATAAGTCAGACACAGAAAGATAAATAACACATGTTCTCACTTATAAGTGGGAGCTAAATAACATATTCACAGGGGCATAGAGAGTAATGGCAAATAATGAAGGCTTGGAAAGGTAAGAGATGATGGGGGTGGCTGATGAGAAATTACTTAACAGGTACATGTATGTTATCTGGGTGATGCTTATCCTGGAAGCCCTGACTCACCACTATGCAATCTATGTATACAACAAAATTGCACTTGTACCCCATAAAGTTATACAAATTAAAAATATATTTTAAAAAAGATATTCAGTATCATTTTCTATTCTTTAAAGGTGCCATGATCTTTCCTATACCAGCTGCTTATTCTTCCAAAACACATTTTTCTACCCTGTCCCCATACTCTACCCCAAGGGCTAGATTGCATCCCACTGCATGTGCTCATGCATCCATCCTGCAATTCCTCATAGCCCTTATCACATTGTAGCTATTTGTTTGATATCTGTCCTCCATGAGGAATGAAGGCAAGGACAATGTCTGTAGCATCAGCAAAGTACTTGACTCATATTTAATTGTATAATAAGTGTTTTTTGATGTAGGAATGTCAAATAGATCTTCAGATAGACTGAGAAGTGTTAATATAATCAAGCTGTTATTGAACAGCAGATAAGCTAGGAAAATAAAATAAACTGAATTCATTATAGGTCAGCGGGAACAAAAAATTTGACACAACTATATGTTTCAAAAGAATGAGATTACTTTAGCCTTATAAATAATACACAGGTTATCTCAAGAAATTTATCAACAGAAACAATATGCAAAATAAGCAACCCTTACGCTGCCCCCAGCAGAAATGGTTATTATTATTATCTGTCTAGCAATTGGAATAGCATTTTATGTCTATAGCTATCAATAAGTCAGGATGAGTGATGTAGCTTCTAAGAGTAAGCTATGGGATGGTTAGAAGTCTCACATTTTGGAAAATCAGCCTTACAACATGAATGCCTCATTTCCCATTTACAGATTAACAGGAGCCAAACACCATTTCCATTAATTTAGCCTTTATTTGGGATAATTCTTATTACACTTGATTTAAAAAGAGGAAGCATCTGTTGTTGTGAGTGACAGGTTGTATTTTCCAAAGAGAGCTGCCAAAATATCTCCCATCCCACATGCTCTTCGGCATTGTGACCTTGCCACTCTCTCATCAAGACATGAAATCTCTATCCCCTCCCTTTGAATCTAGTTAGGCTGTGACTGCTCTGAACAGTAGAAAATGGCAGAAGTGGTGATACAGAACTTTTGAAGCTAGATCATAAAAGGCCATGCATTTTCCTTACTATTCTCTTTAAAAATTCACTCTAGGGATGCTCCTTTTTCAGAACACACCTGACTTGTCATAAAAGCCCAAATGGAGTGGCCGCATATAGATATTCCAGCCAACTGTCCCAGCTGAGCCTGACGTTCATGTCATCCCAGCGCAAGCACCAGACATGGGAGTGAAGAAGCCTCCAGTTAATTCCAGCTCTCAAGCTTTTGAGTCACTCCCAGTAATCTGAGTCTTCATGGATATAGCTGAGAAGGCACAAGCCATCTTTGATGCACCCTGGACATATGGAATTCATAAGCAAAATAAAATGGTTATTATTTATACTCTAAATTTGGGGTGGCTTGTTATGTAGCAATAGAAACTGGTACATTGCTGTTGTTAAACAAATACCTAAATATATCAGTTTGGAATAAGATGGCCTCCTATGAAAGACACTTTGAAAATACTGTAACAGACGTATCTCTAACTCAGTGATTCTTAAACTCATTTGAGTAACAACCCTTCTGAGAATCCAATGGATATCTTACCCCTCTTCTCAGAATAATAGTCTTGCACAGAATATTTTTTTTTTTAATGATTGCAAGAAGCACATGGACCTCCTAAAGCCATGCTTGGTTTCACGGGGAGAGAACCTAGGTCTAAGTGACAGTTTGGATGTTTCTAATAAACTGAGCAGGTGTTTTGATTAACACTTACTGAGAACAAATTAAACACTTACTAAAAAGGGCTAATATTTTACTCAACCATCAATGTAAATATTTTTTATCTGTATTTACAATAAAATTTCAGTTTTCTTATCAGGATAAAAAATGTTAGTGTGCACAACTTTGGCTACACAAATTACTGATTATTTTGATTAAGTCAATTTTCTTAAAATTAGAATTTATAGAAATAGGAAAAAGCTTTTAAACTTATAGTGTCAATCATGCCAACTGATTTGAATTGTCTTAGCTTATGTATGTTAGAACTGAATACAATAGAAAGTAGTTTTGTGATTTTTATACGATGGCCTATCAATCTCACTAGTTACCATGAATCAGAAATACAAGTCCTGAAACTTGTGCAGCAATTTTAATAAACTGTGGGAAATGTTAATCTGTTTTGTTACTTAGCAAGGACTTTCCTTATCTGCAAAAAGGTTTGTGGTAAATAATGTCCATGGTTATATACGTTCTCAGACCACTGAATTGCCTTTGCTTGTTTGTAAAAAAAAAATTAAATTCCAATTGTTTATTGATTGTATACAGCCAAACAACTGAATTTTGCATACTGATTTTATATGGTTCAAACTTACCAAACTATACTATACTATACTATATTCTACTAGTCTACTAGTCTCACAGCATGTTCCATATAGAAAAATCCTATTGTTGCTGTTAATAAAAGCAGTTTTATTTCTTTCTTTCTAATCTACATGCCTTTTATTTCTTTTTCTTACTCTAACCTCCAGTAAAATATTTGGTAAAAATGATAAGAGCACATATACTTGCCTTTTTACTAACATTAGGGGAAAAACATTTAATCTTTCACCATTAAGTCTGATGTTCAATATGAGCTTTCATAGATGCCCTTTATTAGATTGAGGACACTCCCTTCTTTTCCTAGTTTGCTGAGAATTTTTTTTATCAGGAATGGCTGTGGATTTTACTCAATGCTTTTTCTGTACCTGTTGAAATGATAATATGCTTTTCCTTTTTAGTCTATTAAAATGATGAATTATATTGATAGATTTGTGAATGGTAAACCAACCTTGCATTCCTGAGAAAAATCACTTTGAATCCACTTTTGATTCAAATTGCTAACATTTTAAATTTTATTTAAAAAAGTATACATTTATTTTTAAAAATCTATGTTTATGAAAAATATTAGTCTATAGATTTCTTCCTCGGATTGAAAAGTCTTGGATCGATGTTCATATCTGAGTAAAGCTGACTTCACAGAATGAGTTGGGAAGTATTTTTCCCTTTCTAATTTTCTGGCACAGTTTTCATAAGATTGTTATTTTCCTTAAACCTTAGGGTAAAATTCACCTATGGAGCCATCTGGACTTGGTGTATTCTCTGCAGGAATATTTTGAGTTCAAAATTCAATTTCTTTTTTATTTTTATTTTTTTAAGAGACGAGTGTCTCACTGTGCTCAGGCTGGTGTCAAACCCCTGAGCGGCAGCTATCCTCCCACCTCAGCCTCCCAGAAAGTTAGGATTACAGGCATGAGCCACCACGCCCGGCCAAATTGCTTTAATGGATACATGGCTACTAAAGTGATTTATTGCTTCTTTAGTAAGCTCCATGAGTGTGGGGGGGAAATCTCCTTTTATACAGTTCCATGTCCTGCCAACTCTAGCAGCGTTGGCCTCCCTGCATTCCTCACTGCAGCCCCTGAACTCAGGGAGACTGCCCTTCTTCACCTGGATTCCTCCACTCTGCGCTACAGTCTGGAAACTGTTTTTAGGCAATAAACTGGGATAATCATCATGCTCATCTCATTTGTTTCTGGTCTCTTAGGATCATTGTCATTCATTGCCTGATGTCCAATTTATTGGAAATCAATGCTCCCTACATTTTATTCAGTTTTTTAGTCATTTCAGGAAGGAGAGTAAATTCAGTCCTTATTATTTCATCTTGGCTAGAACCAGAAGTCCACTCAACTTTTAAAACATTTATCTCACCCAAGTTTGACCAACTTCTCTCTCTTAAATTAGGCTTATTTTTTCCCAGTAATACTTTAAAACTTTGACACTTTAAAAACATGTGACTTTCCCCTAGGAGGGGTCAGAAGGAAGCTTTCCACTGTTGTATTCAACTTGACGCTTCATTCATATAATTTTCACCCATCAGCTTCATAAAAGGTCTTCAATGTAAGTTATTGGGATCAATTTAACAGTAAGACTTTGTATGATGAATGATTCTCTAATTGTTAAAAATAAAAAACTAAGCAAAAGTTTTAACTGCTATGCCTAATTCTTCTTCATCAGTGCACTATTCTTTGCAGAAAAGTTTGGAAACCAGCCATATTCCCTTTTGTGTCCACTTTTTTTTTTGTTTTTTGCTAGCAGGGTGAGTTGGAATGTCATGCAGACATGTTTTTTAACCATTTAAAAGAGGAAAAATATAAATTTGCCTACAGTTACTTACATAAAGCGTATGTTTGTCTATCAAAATTATCATAAAATCAAGTACTAAAATTTGAACATTAGACAAACTGAAAGTTCGACTTTCAGTGATGACAAAATGTTTCATATCTACAGCTTGTTCATCCTTTTTGTGTGCTTGTGTGTACCCTCCTGGGGTTTGCTACAGGCTGACAAAGCTCCTCTCCTCTGCTGTTCTATCCTCCAGCAGGCATTATATCTCCTGGCAGGTGAGAATATCATATTATGGAAATTATATAGACTTCAGTGGCAGGGAAAAAGGCTGTGCTCACATCAAGTTCATAGCACATGTGACATTGCAAAATAGTTTCTTAACCTAGGACTAGGTACATAGGAGATTTGGGCAGTCTGTGAACATTGAAAATTGTTTGAGTTGAAATTATTTGCAAACTTGAAATTATTTGCAAATGTTTGTGAATGTGTTCTTTTTTTTTTTTTCTGTATGTGGAATCTATAGCTTTTATTTGATACTCAAAGATAGTTTTTTAAATCCCTAAAATGTGAAGAGTCCTCCATGTAGTCCCTTTGCAGAATAGAGAAACAGAATAATCAGACCTATTGTTAAAGTACTGTAGAACAACACACCCATAACATTTTCCTTTGAGGGTGAGCTAGGAATCCAGATCACTCAGGACTCAGAGTCGACATTTTTGGCCTGATGATCTGCTATATCCCAAATTTTAGCTGCTGGTTTAACAGCAGGATAATCAGCTCTTTTGGTGGCTTAAAAACATAACTATCTTGTATTTGGTTTTTATTTCTTATGTTAAAAAATAAAAATGTAAACATATTCAGGTGAGAGTTCTATTTAAGGCTTTAAAACATTTCTAGGAAACTGACATTTTAAAAAAAAGAGGAAGTTGCCCATTTACATGGTCAACCTTTCAAGTGAAAGCAACTAGGTGTCAGGTTATCAGATGTCTATGCTAAATTACGAAGCCAAGTTGATAAGATTAATTATACTATATGTCAAGACTTGAATGGTTTTTTAAAAATCACATATTCTTTCTCACAGTAAACTATTTCTTTGCTATTTTCTTTTTTTCCAGCCAAACAGTGCCAAATTTCAGAATATAGGCTAGTCATTTTAATCATCCTATAACAATTCCCTCTACCATGATTCATATTGGGGAAATGTTATTATTTCTATGTCATTTCTAACAAATCAGGACCTCTAAAACAGATTTTGTTCATAATAAAGTGTACTTCTTTAGTTTTCCATAGTTCTTATTAAGCACTATCTTTTTTCCAGCTTTATTAAAGTATAATTGACAAATAAAATTTGCACATATTCCAGATATGCAATGTGGTGTTTTGATATATTGTATACATTATAAAATGATTGCCACAATCAGGCTAATTAACATATCCATCACCTCACATAGTTACCTTTTTTCCTGTGGTGAGAATACGTAAGGTGTACTCTCTGAGCAAATTTCAAATATACATTATTAACTATAGTTACCATGCTGTACATTAGGTCTCCAGAACTTACTCATCTTGTAACTACAAGTTTGTACCCTTTGACCAACATCTTCCCATTTGTCCCACCCTGGCCCCTGGTAACCACCCTTCTACTCTCTGTTTCTATGATTTCAACTATTTTAGATTCCACATGTAAGTAAGATAATGCATTTGTTTTCTGTGTTTGCCTTATGTCACTTAGCATAATGTCCTCCAGGATCATCTATGTTGTTGCAAATGACTTTATTTCCTTCTTTTTTATTGCTGAATAATATTCCTTGTGTGTGGAACACACATATATATACACACTCATACACCACATTTTCTTTATCCATTCATCTGTTGATAGACACATAGGTTGTGTCCATATATTTTGGCTATTATAAATAATGCTGCAATAAATATGGGAATGCAGCTATCTCTTTGAGATAGTAATTTTCTTTCCTTTGACTATATACCTACAAGTGGGATTGCTGGATGATTTGGTAGTTCTATTTTAATTTTTGAGAGACCTCCATAATATTTTCCATAATAGATATACCAATTTATATTCCCACCAACAGTATAAAGGGAAAAGGTTCCTTTTCTTCACATCCTCACCAACACTTATTATCTTTTTACTTTTTGTTAATAGCCATCCTGACATGAGTAAGGTGATACCTCATTGTGGTTTTCATTTACATTTCCCTGATGATTAGTGATGTTGAGCACCTTTTCATATATCTGTTGGCATTTGTATGTCTTCTTTGGAAAAATGTCTATTCAAGTCCTCTGCCCATTAATTGAATTATTTGCTGTTGAATCGTATGAGTTCCTTATATATTTTGGATTATTAACACCTTAGTGGATATATGCTTTGAAAATATTTTCTCCCATTCTGTAGGCTACCTCTCATTTTGTTAATTGTTTCCTTTGCTGTGCAGAAACTTTCCAGTTTGGTGTAGTCCCATTGGTTTATCTTTGCTTTCATTGCCTGTGTTTCTGATGGCACATCTAAAAAATCATTGTCAAGATCAAAGTCATGGAGTTTTCCTCTGTTTTCTTCTAAGAATTTTATGATTTCAGACCTTATGTTTAAATATTTAATCCATTTTGAGTCAAGTTGTGTGTATGGTGTAAGATAAAGACCCAATTTCATTTTTTTGCATGTAGCTATCAAGTTTTTCCAACATCAGTTATTGAAGAGACTATCCTTTCCCCATTATGTATTCTTGTTGCCTTTGTTGAAGATTATCTAACCATATATGTGTGAGTTTATTTCTGGTAAGCACCACCTTTTGATCTAAAGCTTTCTTTGGTTTCCTTTTTGATACCTGGGAATGTTTCTTTGGTAAAAATAATAGTAACAGTAAAGTCATCCTTAAAAAGAAATTCTATCATCCATTCATATTCTTTTTCATGCTGTGTCTCAGGTTTGAATTACACTTACTTCTCTCTTTGGCAGTCTCTCATTTTGATTTCTCCAATCCAAGAATTAAGCAGTGTATATTTAAAAAAGTAGTTAACCCCTAACAACATAGTCAGTAATATGACACAATAAAAAAAATTTCAATAGGGAAGTACTTTCTTTTATCACTAAAGCATTTTATCACATTATTATTAATAATATTTGGGAGTATATCTGACTTGCCAGTTGTCTAATACAATACAACTACAGAGCTACAGATTCTGAATTTTTCTATTGAGTATTTTTTTGTGGTGAAAAATTATCCCTTATATATGTTTTTTCCAAACTTATTTACTTAAATAATTATTTAAGTTTGTCTGTTATACTCATTGTGTTGGGTGAAGTATTTTTCTCCCTGAAAGGGAATCATCTTTTATCTATGCAATATTGATATAAAATGTCAGAATGCTGAAAGAAGTTAACTTTAATGCCAGCAATTGTAATCTCAAAAGTAGTATATTATTGTGGGAAATGCTTTTAATATGTTCTCTTAACTTATGGACCATAGTAATAATGACAGAGATAATATAGTCTGGTTATTTTCAACAGAGTTATTAATGACAGGTTATTAATGACAGAGGTAATATAGCCTGGTATTCAGCTTTTGTTGAGCAATGGCGGGCAGTTGGTGGCACAGGTGGCAAAACCATTAAGTTGCAGTGTCTTAGCATGATATGGAGACTATTTTAAGATCCATCCATGTGGAAACTTAAGCAGATCAAAGGAACTAAGTCTGATCTGTCAGTGTTAAGCTACAATACTCACACTACTTTTGAGTGAGGCCCTGATAAGCAAAGGTATTCAATTACTTTTTAAAAATTAAACATCTTTACATAGTGAAACTTTGCTTACAAAGGTCATAGTGACATTAATATATCATGACACAATTATTCATAAAGCTGAAATATGAAAGATATAAGAAAACTATGTATTCTTGACATAGAACTCAAATTCTAGATAGGCTATGGAATTCGCTCAAATTTGAGATTATAAAACAAAAAATCCCAATACTGTTGCAACTCTGAAGTAGAGACTGTCTAAATATTCTCAGTCAGGTCAAATAATACTGGAAGAAAAGCAAAAGCATATAAGGACCAGAGCTTGACTGGCTAAATATATTACCTGCCTTACTAATGATTTTGCCATCTCAGTTATCCATAGCCTGAAAGCATGTGGTTTTCAGTTTTTATAGAACTGGGTCATTCAAATGTTTTAAAGTTGGAGATTTCTTCATGTTTCAATCCCAACCAATTTCCAATCAATCTGAGAGTTTAAAAAGCATCCCTAAAGTGGCAGTAAAACTCATTTAATTATCACCAATAGCTTTCAGTAGACTTCCTGGTGGAAATCTCTCACAAAAACTTTAAAAACTGTTTTTTAAAAAGATGATTTTAAAAATGGGGTAGCAGACACTTACAGAACCTTCATTCAACAATATGTATGAACTAATCATGAAGAGAATAAAATTATTTGTTGAGCAATTCAATTATATCTGGCTGTATTTAATCCAACATAATTTTTTAGACACACATGTGAAAAACATACTCTAGTCATAACTACTGATCTGTTAGAGGCACATAAAAAACACATGAATCCCTCAATTATAAGAGCTAGCAATTTGACATAACCATCCATTTTACAGTAGCTTTCAAGGGGGAAAAAACTATTTTAAACGAAGATAATTTATTTTAACTGCCAATAATATTCTTTTATCCACATAATTACATACATTTTTTTAAGCAGCAAATCAGAATATGAGAGTAAATATGCTGTGTTTCTGATATCTAAGAATTTTTCAAAATTACGTTAGGCTATTGTCAATTATGGATAGTACCACGGTAACCTGCTGCATTTCATAATCCATGCTCAAACCTTGACCTCTTTAGTATACTAAGACTTGACAAGAGAATTTCTAGGTATATTGAGGAACACCATTGTTTTCCCTGCACGACCTATTTTGGGTAAAAATCACAGGATGTTTTTTGTAAATTAAAAGCTAGCTGGAAGCTTTTGACAGGGAGATGTTCAGTGTTTTAGTGAAAGGCTTTCACTTCACATAAACAAAATTTTAATTTAACCTAAAATTCAAACAGCAAATAACTGAGTTGAACAGATTTCGTCTATACACAGGTTTGCACATGCGCAGTGACAACTTGCTCTTACTTTCCCCGTTGGCTGGCGAGTTCTTAAGAAAATATCACTGTGGAATATGTTCTAACTCTAGACACATTATATGTGAAAAGACCTAAAATTGAGAAAATATGGTATGTGTCAACTTTTTTTTCTGCTCTGTATGTCAGCCTACTGCTTCAAATCTTTTATGTTCCTATCACACTTTTAAATGGTATAGTTATGGCAGCACATTAAAAGGGTTAAAGACTTGAAACAATGCTAAATAATTACGGCATAATCAATGGTAACTGTATAGTTAATACAGTTATATCTGTATCTATAATAGCTGTAATATAGTTATAATATTTGTATCTATAATATCTGTAATATAGTTATAATATCTGTATAACATTTCACAGTTATCTACAAAAGCAGAGATAGCTATCAGACCATTTAGTTGTACTTTCAACACTGTGTTGCTTGTACTCTATAATACTCACTAGGAAATGTTCTTGCATCTTCTAATGATGCATGACTTTTTCTCTGATGCTAGTGTAATGTTACTTTTGCCAGGTCACTTACTCCTGCTCTATACTTTCCCGCTTGACCTACTCAGCTCAGAAGCCCATGCAACAGACATCACCTTAACCATTAAACCTCAGTTGTAGCAGGTATTAGTTAGATGGTGAGAGAGATATCAAATTTACCACATTCAGGCAAAAGAAGAATTAAAGTGGCTCATGTAATCCAAGCAAATATTGAACAACCAAATCATAAGTAGGTCAGGGATATAGCTACAACTCACGGAATTCTGGAAACATGGAGAGAGGCCCCGGACTACTGTTAAATATGTATAGGAAAACGGCATTTTCTAGAAGTGGAATGTTAGGCAGACACTTTCAGATGTCCCCCGCACAGCAAAAAATAAAGTTTATACATTGCTTATCATCTGCAAAGACTTTCTGGCACTCCAAGTAGGAAAATCTGAGGTACAGGTACTATGACCATGTTTAATAAATGGAAATATTGCAATAGTGGATCACTGACACATTCTGAAATTTTACTCTTCAATACTAACTTTTTAAAAAGTTTAAAAAGAGTTGAAAAAGTCACTAGACTTGCAAAAATTACATTGATATTAAGTATTTCTTCCTCAATTCCTGTGACCATTTGCTCCACTTTTAATACTTCAAAACTACAAATATAAAGAAGTACAAATATCTAAAGCTTTTTATTTTTGTCTGTTGTCTATAAATATTTTGATACTGCATTGGTTATATAGTCTATGGAAGGACAAAGGTGTTAGAGCAAATGTTTCCTGATCTTCCTAATTTTTTGTTAATAAATATCTAAAACCAAGAGGAGCTAAGAAATGTTGCTCCAGGTGAAACAGGAAGAAAAACCAAACAATAACAACAAAAAGGAACATATTTATAAGAAAAATAAACTAGTGATGTAGGAGCAGAACAGAGAGGGAAAATTATTTTGGAGTAGTTTTTTTTAAAGCCACATGTATTCAACTCATCAGAACAAAGAAAACATGACAATCAAAGTATGTAGAGTTCATTATACCTTAGCCATAATGTTCGTATCAGCCATATTATTAATATAATCCTTGTTTGGTCACAAGACTGCCAGTGGCAGAGAGAGAGTCTGAATCCAAGTCCTCCGGCAACAAATTAATGCTCTTTCTCTTACTCTATGCTGCCTCCCATTCAAGTGCATTACATGCTTCCTACTTGCTTAGAATGAGAAGTCTCTGCACTTCATATTACTCATCCATGCAGGGAGAATCACGGCATCTTTTCTGTCATTGAGTTGTTGGAAGATCAAATATGACAGTGCTTTGTAATAATAACATTTTACATACAAGGGATTGTTATAATTAAAATTCATAAAGAAAACAGTTGATGAGATTGCCCAGCCACTAGTTATTATCTTTGAGGATTCAAGAAACAATAGCTGGAAATAATTTCTCTCTTGATTAGGCACACATCAGGCCGTTGTGGAGTTAGTATCGCACCCAGTTTGTGTCTCCTCACCTTGATGAAGATGCCGTGAAGTGGGGAAGTGCAGAGTAGATTAATAATATGATTAAAGTATTGAATAAATAAGACCCATGAGAAAAGATAGAAGGAGTTGGAATTAATTAGTCTGGAAATAACAATTGCCTCCTAATACATGAAGCATTATCACAAGAAAAATGTAGACCAACTTTTACTCTTCTTCTGAGAAATGACTTGAAAGTAACTGTGGAAATATAGTACAGACATATGAAAAAAATTGCTGATAGAGTTGTTTGTTAAATATTAAAACAGGCTATTAGAAGATGTGGAGTTTCCTTTGCTGATGAATTTTCCGAAGAAAAATAGACACAAATCAATTTGGTATGGTCGTGGAACAGATATACTTGCAATCAGGGAACTAGAAAAGATAAATTATTGAGATCTTCTTTCAGTCTTTGAGAACTCTACAGTTCTCTGGCTAATTCCCCTGATTAATGATAAAAGAGAAAGGTAACAAATTTTTCTAATTTATAATTCATGCAGAGTGCACGAATCTGTTACTATTCCACAATATATGTAGTTTTTCTTTCCTTTTTAAAATTTTTAAAAATTAAAAAAATAATTTTTTTTTGAGACAGGGTCTTTCTCTGTTGCCTGGGTTACAGTGCAGTGGCGTCATCACAGCTCACTGCAACCTCAAATTCCTGGGCTCAAGGGATCACTCAGCTAATTTTTTAAAAATTTTTTGTAGAGACAGGGCCATTCTATGTTGCTCAGGCTGGTCTTGAACT
The DNA here is from genome assembly GCA_963574885.1 of Lepilemur ruficaudatus. Taxonomy (NCBI): domain Eukaryota; kingdom Metazoa; phylum Chordata; class Mammalia; order Primates; family Lepilemuridae; genus Lepilemur; species Lepilemur ruficaudatus. The sequence goes on along the minus strand of CAUYRT010046316.1, from coordinate 9,190 downwards.
CCTGGCCTCAAATGATCCTCCCAACCTAGCCTCACAAAGTACTAGTATTACAGGCATGAGCCACCATGCCTGGCCTCCCTTTTTTATTTTTAAGAAGAGAGTGGGATAAACGTAGACTCTGGTTCATGGCAAATTATCACCATTAATCACTGATCTGAGCATGGCAAAAAGAGCATTTTAAATTGATTTGTTCCTGTTATCACATTCCCCCTGCCCAACAGGTGTGTTCTTAAATTTATGTCTTTGGAGATATGTAGTGCCATTTTGAGTGTGTATATTTTAAAATTTACATAACTAAAGCTTATCCTTTTTCTTCTATTTTCACAAAGCATTACTCTTTAAAGATCTATGTTGTTTCTAATTGCTGTGCAGTATTCGGTAGTTTGTATCTACAGCTGCCTTCTTGTATATTCCTCTAGTGATACTAAGGTTGTTTCAAATTCCCTGCTTGTATAAACAATGTTGTGGAAAAATATATTATATTAAATGCTCTTTTCATAAGATTTTTTTCTCTCTCTCCCTTTCTCTTTAGGAGTGGGGTCAAAAAATCATATAGTGCATGCACAATTACTGCCAGATTTTCTTTAAAATAGCAGCAGTCAACTATGGAGGATTCTCATTTCCCCATCAACACTTAGCATTATCAAACTGGGCAATATTTCCCTATATGATAGATGTAAAGTAATATCTCATTGTTAATTTTCTTCTCTACTTTCTGAGATAATATGCTTGTTATTCGTATATTTTTTCCATCTTTCCCATCTAGGGTTTTCAGTCATATAGATTCCAGGAGTTCCCTCTATAGTACAGCTATTATCCCCTTGTCTATTCCTTATGTCTGTTTCATTCATCTATTTGTCTACTACAACTGACATTTGGATCAGGATTGTAGTGGATTTACAGAGCAACTTCAGGGTACTCAACATCTTTACGTTGTTAAGTCATTTCACCTAAATGTGGCTCTCCACTTATCCAGATCTTGTTTAATGGCGTTTAGTAGGTTTTTAAATTGTCTTCCTAGAGGACTTCGCTATTAATGATATCTCATCTAATACATGGTTATCCCTCTACAAGTTGATATGATTAACTAATTTAATGTACATGTTCAATATTAGCCCTGTTTATGCCTTTTATGTCTGCAGTGTTTATAAACTTGTCAAAACAAGTTTGTTCAACTTGATCTGCTCAGTGTCTACACAACTCTGTGTAAAGATGTTAATATGCACTTTTAATTGATTCCTTATTTTTTCTCTTATAAAATTTTTCTCAAAAAATGATAAATTCTAAGACAATTACTTTTAGAAAAAGTAATTGCAGAATCAGTAGTAATAGACTTGAGTAATGGAATAATCCAGTCCCTCATTTATATTACAACATATTTAATAACTTTCAACTATGTATCAGGCTGTCATGTGTTCTAGTATGATCTGTGGATCCCTAGGGTCCTGATATCCTTTCAGGGATCTTTGAGATGAGAACTATTTAATAGATTCATAACAATTCTAAAATAATATTTTTCTACTGTTTTGACATTTGCACTGATGGTGCAAAAGCAATGGTAGGTAATACTGCTAATGTCTCAGCATGAATCGAGACAGTGGCACCAAACTGTACCAATAGTCATCGTGTCCTTCATTGACATGCACTCACAACAAAAAAAAATACCAGTTTTATTTATTAAGAATAGCCTTACTGAAACAGTAAAATTATTAATTTTATTAAATCTCAACCCTTGAATATAAGTCTTTTTAATATTTTGTGACAAAATGGCAAGTATGCACGCTGAAGTTACAGTGGTCATTTTGAGGAAAAACACTTTTGCCATTATTTGAAAGCCAAATTAGCCACGTTTCTTCATCAAACAGCATTATTACTTGAAAGAACAACTGGTTGACAACTATGATTATTCAGACTTAGATATTTTGCAAACACTTTTTCAAAAATGAAAAAAGTGAGTTTGTCATTTCAAAATAAGCAACTGGCAATATTTGATGCCAATAAAAATTAAAGCTTTCAAATGAAAATCAGAATTTTGGAAAATTTTTATTCACTACTATGAGCTTGACAGCTTCCCAATACTTAATAACTCTTCTGATGAGATTAGAACAAATGTGAGTTTTTTGATATTGCATAATAAAATGTGTGAATATTTTAAAATTCTTTATAAACTAGTAAACCAATATTTTCCAAATGACCAATGTATTAAGTTACAAAATCATGCTTAGGTAAAAGATCCATTCAAATCTCAAAATAAACCAATTAATTTATGCACAGTAAAAAAGTTAATTGATATGTTTTTAGATTCCATGTTGTAATTAACCTTTAAGGAACTGCCACTTGTGGAGCTTTAGTGCAGTACCAAAGAAGGTATGCACAATTATGTAAAAAGTCTATAATATATTCTTCCTTCTCCAACTACATGTCAGTGTGAGGACAGATTGTCTTCATATGTTTCGATCCACACAGCGGATCACAACAGACTGAATACAGAAACAGATATGAGACTCTAGATGTCTTCTATTAATCAAGACATTAAAGAGATTTGCAAAATGAAGAATAATACTCTTCTTACTATTTTTTATGTTTTAGAAAATAGAATTATTTTTCATAAGAATGTTATTTATGTTAACGTTTTTATTGGTTTATTATATAAGCCAAAATAATAATTGGTTTATTGTTGTTCTTTTTAAATAAAGGAATCTAAAATTTTTTTTTTATTCCAGCATATTAAAGGGGTAGAAATGTTTAGGTTACATATATTGCCTTTGCCCCACATGACTCAGAGCTTCAAACATGTCCATACCCCCGGACGGAGCACACCATACCCATTAGGTGTCAATATACCCGTTCCCTCCTCCCCCCACAACCTGCCCGACACCTGATAAATGTTACTATTATATGTGTACTTAAGTGTTGGCCAGTTAAGTCTAAATTTCTTAGTTTCAATTTCTAATAGCAAATAATAATAGATATAACATATATATACACAAAAGTTCCTTGCGTTTTTGAGTGGTTTTTAGAGTGTAAACTTCCTGAGATGAATAAGTTTGAGAATCACCCCTCTAGGAATAGGACTAAGAGTGAAAGAGACAAAGTCCCTGCCCTCATCCTAGTTGGGGTATGCAGGTGAAGAAACATATAAAGGTAACTTCAGATTGTTTAAGGGCACTAAAAGAAATGAGGTGATATGATGCAGAGTACCTGGTAGAGGTGCTTTAAATGCAGTGCTCAGGGTAGTCTTCTCTGAGGAAGTTACAATTTGATCTGAGACATGAAGAATGAGCAGAGGTGGCCAATGAAAGAGCCAGGGGAAGAAAAGTCCTGACAGAGGGAGAAATAATTTTATCAGTCTGAGACAAAAAGAGTTTGAATGTTTGAGAACCAGAGAAGAGGCCATCGTGTCTACAGTGGAGCAGTCATGGAGAAAGCAGTACTTGAGGAGCCTGGAGAGGTGGGCAGAGGAGCAAGGGCCCTGGTGGCCACCATCTGGGTTAAAACAAATGTCCAGTAGGAAGCCACTGAAGGGCCGATGTAAGGAAATATGTGATCTGATTAAGATGCTAGAAACTGACTCTGGCTGCTGTGTGGAGGATGGATTGCTGCATGGTAAGAATGGAGGCAGGAAGAGCAGTGAGATGCCTAGTCCAAGGTAGTAGCCATGGAGATTGAGAAAAAAATGATAGATTCCAGATATATCTTGAAAGTAACAATAGGACCTGCTAATAGAATGGTTGTGGGGAATGATGGAAGGAATGAATCAAGGATGATTCCCAGGTTTTTGACTGGAGCAACTAGGTGATTGACAGTGCATTTGCTGCGATGGCCCATCACCATATACTCACCACATCACCACACTTTCAGCTCCCTTGCACCTCTTCATCAAAGGGGCCTGGCAAAACCCCAAACCTGGTCAAATCTAAATCTCCATTGACTCCTCACCTGCACCTGAGCAGTGAAACACGAATGGAGAAAAATCACATGACCAAGCTGACTGTTCTCTCCTTGTGACGTAAATAGTCAAGTGGTCTTTAATCTTGGACATGAAATCCTACTATAATTTCCTAATTAATTAACCTTCCTACTGTCTTAGATAACTATTTGATATTTCTTCTCTCCTTTATTTTTTATTTTTATTTAGTTATTTATTTATTTTAGACAGAGTCTTGCTCCGTTGCTCCGGCTAGAGTGCTGTGGCGTCAGCCTAGCTCATGGCAACCTCCAACAAACAATCCTCCTGCCTCAGCCTCCTGAGTAGCTGGGACTACAGGCACACGCCACCACACCCAGCTAATTTTTTGTTTCTATTTTTAGTTGCCCGGCTAATTTTTTCTATTTTTAATAGAGACGGGGTCTCTCTCTTGCTCAGAATGGTCTCGAACTACTGACCTCAAGTGATCTTCCTGCCTCGGCCTCTCAGAGTGCCTGGATTACAGGCATGAACCACAGCACTCAGCCTTCTTCTCTCCTTTATCTGCCAACATCTCGCTGCTCTCAATTTTCTTAGCTGATGATGACCTTTCTTTCTATTTCAACCAAATGTGAGCTTCCATATCTCTGGCCACATCTGCCAATCTACTGCAAACTTAGTGTTCACTCCTTTCATTTGACTGAAATTTACCTTTGTCAACATCGTCAATGACCTCCACATTGTCAATCTAATGATAATTTCTTAGATTTCATATTTCATCCTCAACTTCTCAGCAGCGTTTCACAGAGTTGATCGTGCCCTTCTTGAAATGCTTCCTTCACTTGTCCTGCAGTTACCACACTCTCTTTGTCTCCCTCTTTCACTAGTCATTCTTTCCTCAATTGCTTCAGCTGGTTCTTCTTCATCTTCCCAATCAATAAATATTGGAGCCCCCAAAGCTCAGTCATTGGACCTCCTCACCTTTTCTAGCTACGCTTACTCCTTTGTAGATCTAATGGCTTTAAATACTGTACATACACTGATGAGCCCCAGTTAGTATCTTCCAGCTGACTTCTCCCTCAAACCTCAGACTTTTATAGTCAACAACTATTCAACATTACCATCTAGTTGTTTAATGGTTACTCCAAACTTAAGATATTCAACTGAGTTCTGGTTCCTACCCCAACCTGTGCACCAAATCCATTCCACCTGTTGCGTTCATCATCTTGAGAACACCATAATTCCATTTTTTTCGGACCAAAATCCTTGAAATATGCTTGACTTTTCTATTATCCAGTTCATCAGTAAAATCCTGTTGGCTCTAATTTCAAAGCGTCCAGAATCCTATCACTTTTCAACATATCTATTGCCACCATCCTAGTTTAAGTTATCATCATCTCATCTCTTGCCAATACTCTCCTAATTGATGTCCCTGATTCTGTTTTTGTCTCCCTATATTGTAGGATACAATATAGCAGCCAAAGTGATTTATGTCAAACATAACTTTAATAATGTCTGCTTTAAATCTTCCAAGAGCTTCCTATTTCACTCTGAATAAAAATCAAAATCTTCACCATGGGCTCTAACAAATGATTTAATCCCTTCTCAGTTTTCTAACCTCCTTTTCTATCAGGCTTTCCTTTACGTCCCACCCCTCAACTCCAGCACTAGACTTCCTGCTGTCCCTTGAACACAGCAAGCACACTCCTAATTTAGGGCCCTTTTCACTTGCAGCTCCTTCCATTTGAAGTGCTCTTGCTTCAGCTATTTACATGGCTTATTTCCTCACTTTTTTTAGGTTTTGGCTTGAATATCATCTTATTATGAAGACAATCTTCAACTTCCAGGTAAAGGTGCAGGATTGGACACAAGCATTTCTCTTAGCACCCTCCTCTACCTCCACTAAATGGCAGTTTATGAATGTATTTTAAGCCCATAAACTCACAAAGAACAAAAGGAGAGACACTAATGACAAAATTTTGGAAGCTGGAAGGAAGTAACGGAAAGCACACACACACACACACACGTGTGTGTGCACCCCCATAACTATCCATCCCTTTCATCTAACTTTATTTTTCCCAATAGCAATTAACCTAGATAAATATAAATAAATATAAACACAAGACATATATTTATTTTTAAATTTGTTTGTTGTCTCCTCCCTTTCGCCTCCAGCATGTAGATTGCATGATTGTAATCTTTTTAGTTTTGTTTAGTGTTGCATTCTCAGGCTTTGGAGTCATAGCAGAATCAAATTCAATATAAATTTTTGACTGAATAACAGGGGTGACCTGGGTGAGGTGCAGTTCGTGTGAGGTGTGGGGTTGTGGGAATCAAGCGTTCTGTTTTGGATGTTAATTTGAGGTATCTATTAGGCATCCAAGTGAAGATATTAAGTGGGAATCTGGATATCTGGAGCTAAATGGAGAAGTCAGGGGTAAAAGTAGAAATTTTGGAATTATCACCATTGGGGTTAAATGAAATCATCTTGGGGGAATGAACACAAAAAGAGAAAAAAGCAAACCTCTGAGCCTAGAGGACAGCACCATTTAGAGGTCAGGCAGAGCAGTGGTCTTCAAACCTATATAATCATACACTATTCTGTAAGAAAAAGAAAAAATAATTTAAACTGAGCAATGACATATGTAGGTATTTATTTATAAATAATATATATGCACCATTGTACAAATATACTATGCACATTATAAAATATACAGACATAGATATTAAAAAAGAATGAGCTAAAGGACTTTCAGTTAAAGAGGAAGTATTGAACACATGCATTTTTCAGCTCCCTTCTGAAGGCTGACTGCAGTGATAGTAAATGGATTTTCAAAAATAAGGTATAATCCCACAAGGACAAAAAGAACAAGAGCCAAACAATACCATCCAAATATAGGCAGCTGGAAAGAAGAAATATGAATGACAACGGACTTACTAGACCCAGGAAAGCTGAGGCTGCAGTGGGCAAAAACAGAGAAACAACCGGATTTACAATGTGAAATCACCCCTGCCGCTATTCCCTCCTGCAAAGCCTCAGAAGTATTGTCTGGCCCTCTGCAAGTGGAAGCAAATGTCGGGCAGTAATAGACTTAGCCGAATGTCTGTTTGAGAAGCGCTTACACCCAAAGACGTCTCCACCATTCTATACTGCCAGGTGACTAACCTCTACCACACAGCAGCAGCCTGGAGGTTTATTTTCTAGAGAGGGTTAAACAGAGGATCTTGCCTGGAGGACAACAGACACACTTGAGAACAGGAATTCCATATGGAAATCAGGTAGATTGAGTCAAAGTTAACATCAGAATGCTTAAAACCAAAATATCAAGAAAGAGCTGTATATGTTACTAAGGGATATGGTGGCAAATAGAAAACATTATTTTGATGTGCAGCAATGCTTGCCAATGAAACTAACCCACATAAAGAGAACTTTAAAATAATAAACACTATATAACATTTTCTTTCTTGGAGCTATTTCAAATATTTATTTCTATTTCTTTTAAAGCGCATGGATTGTTTGAACATTATTTTAGTACACGAAGGCAGACATTTTAAGGTAATTGCATTTGTTGTATACTGGATTAGAAGTAGGCATAAATATTGATTTCTTCTGTAGTGTGTAACTGATGACACAGAGTGTACTTTGAGTACCATGGCATCACCAAAACTTATTTCCACCTTTCCCATGATATATGTATCTGTCTGTGGAAACAATTCTTGGAAATGTAATAATAGTATCTTGCTTTTGAATATTACACTTTTATGTTTATACAGTTTAGTTACACAACTTATTCTGTACTCCATTTATAATAAAGCTGTCTTTGTTCTTAGAAATCACTATGCTTGTATTATTAATTTTTTTTTTTTTTTTTTTTTTGCCTAAATGCCCTTTCCCTTCTTATCTCCCTGAAAAGCTCCCATTATCTTTCAAGGACTGTCTCAGATATGATGTCATCTTTAAGGGCTTCCTGGCCTCCCCTCAACTGTTATTGCCCCACTGTTTCTGTATTATAACACTTTGTTTATACTTATATTATGATAGTCCTTGCATTGTTCTATAATCATATTTATAAGCTTATAAATTCTCTTAGATCAGGTATCATGTCTTATTTATATTTGTAGTCTGTTAACCTACCAGATGGGGCACACAGTAGTTATTCAATGAATGTTTAAATGGATGTTTGAAAATTATTTTGTGTTCCTTATCTCATTTGATTTTCTCAGATTCAGTCAGTCACTAGTTCCTATTGCTCTAAATATTTATTATATCTATCAATTCTTATCCATGCTGGTGTCTACTGGCAAGAATTCATGCTCTTGCTGTCTGCTACTGTGACAGTTAGCATCTTAACTTGATTTTGGTCTCTAATCTCACGTGTATCCAGTTAATATTTTATTTGTCCATCAGACTGATTTAACCACAAGTTTTAGCATTTTCTCTCTACCTTAAAACCTTTAAGTGGGCTATGTCTACTTCTAGACAGGATTGTATATAAGAGAGTATATTTAATCTCCTGCTTTAAACAATTTAAAACTGGAAAAAATAATTTTTAGACATTCAGATATTTAGGCAGTACAGGACACTGATCTCTGAGAAAAAGGAGACTAATAAGTGAGCCTTTTGATTGCCTCATCTTACTTCCACGCCATCGCAAAGTTAGAGAGAGCCAAAACAAAGTCTGGCCGTCTTGCTCAATTGAAAAGACAGAGCTTGGAATTCAGAGAGATGAAGCCGGCTAAAATTTGTGAAGCAAATTTTGAAGAGTTGAGAGTTTCAGAGAGAGAGGAGAGAGAGAGATTGATTACAAGTGAAAGAGAGAAAACACTCCCAATGTCTTCTGAGGGTTCTCCAAAAGTCTTGAGGCTGAGTACTGATCTATGAATACGCGGAAGGAATTGCCTGAGGTTGAAGCAAGAACCCTCAGAAAGGAATAGGCTAAATGATTCTTAAGCTTACATAGGCAAATCTTTTCTCCCATTCTGTAGGTTGTCTGTTTGTTCTCGTGATAGTTTCCTTGGCTGTGCAGAAGCTTTTTTTTTTTTTTTTTTTTTTTTTTGAGACAGAGTCTCACTTTGTTGCCTGGACTAAAGTGCCGTGGCATTAGCCTAGCTCACAGTAACCTCAAACTCCTGGGCTGAAGCGATCCTTCTGCCTCAGCCTCCCAAGTAGCTGGGACTACAGGCATGCGCCACCATGCCCGGCTGATTTTTTCTATATATATTTAGTTGGCCAATTAATTTCTTTCTATTATTAGTAGAGATGGGGTCTCGCTCTTGCTCAGG
>CAUYRT010046315.1:0-100570 GCA_963574885.1 Lepilemur ruficaudatus | reverse complement strand
ATAGAAAGAAATTAATTGGCCAACTAAAATATATAGAAAAAATTAGCCGGGCATGGTGGCGCATGCCTGTAGTCCCAGCTGCTCAGGAGGCTGAGGCACTAGGATTGCTTAAGCCCAGGGGTTTGAAGTTGCTGTGAGGTAGGCTAATGCCACAGCACTCTAGCCACAACACTCTAGCCCGAGCAACAGAGTGAGACTCTGTCTCCAAAAAAAAAAAAAAAGAAAAGAAAAAGAAAAAGAAATAACCTTATTTAAATATATGATAAAATTTTAGTTGTTAACTTAAAAATGTGCAACAGTGCACACAGCCTTTCATATTTATTTTAATGAATAAGTAAGCAAAAATATTTGAAAATGTTGTAAATCATTGCCCAAGAGAACTGAGTGGGGCACTTAGTTCCTACAGAAAGAACAAGAAGAAAGGAGAGTTGGAAGGTCTTGGGAAATATGGGGGACAACACAGAAAGTTCACTGAGGAATACAAACATGAACATCAACTTTGCAACTTATTAGCCATTTGTACATCCTCATTGGTCAAATGTCTGTTCATATATTTTGGCCACTTTCTAATTGAGTTGTTTGTTTATTCTTGAATTGTAAGAGTTCATTGTAAATTCTGTATATAAGTCCTTTATCCAATTTGTGTTTTGCAAGTATTTTCTCTCAATCAGTGGCAGGTCTTTTTGTTAATGGTTAAACAACTCTTCCAAAAGTTACTATATCTTTCTTTAGTATAAAATCACTTAGTTTAGTGATCCTCCATACTGACTTACACAGTAGAATCATCTGGAGAACTTTAAAGACTATCTTTGCCAGCCCTCTCCAAAGATTCTGATTTAATTCATTACTGCACCCTCTCCTTTGATATTATTGTAAAGCTTCCTAAGTGATCCTGATGTATAGCCAGGATTAAGAACCACCATATTAGAGAATAGACATAACCAGGCTGTTAGGAGCATAGTCAAGGATAGTCAAAGAGTGGGGTTTGTTTAATATTATCTGTTCCCACAGTCAATAACTCAGCCTCCTGGTTAGCTGTCTCAGATATTAGGACCTGGTTACTTTGAATACCTCCCTATGTGTGAAGTCCTATGTTTAGCACTTTTATGTATATTATTGTAAGGAAGGAAAAATATATTTCCTTCTACCCATCCTAGGTTAGTCATAATCCAAACAAATATTTTTCTCTTACTAATTTGAACTAAGAAAAGAAGGGACAAGGAAAATTTTTACCTTCCTCTCTTGACCAGGCACTACAGACAGAGATCCAGGAGAGCCGACTTTGGTAAGGATTCTTACCTTTCACTGGCCATTGTCAGTTTTCCCAGGATCCTATTTGCAGGCTCTGGAATGAGTAAGGTGACTCAGACAACTCTTTAAAGTCACTAAAAATTGTAGGAGAGGAAAAGGTTTTCCTTGACCCTCTTAAGGTTCCTGGCTGGGTCTAAAAGGAAAACTGACAGAATAGCAAGAGAAAAGCCTACAAATTTATTTGATACAAATTATATGTGACAAGTGCCTTCAAAAGGAAATGAAGACCCAAAGAAATAGTGAAACCTGAGTTTTTTATGGTAGGTTTGGCAAAGAATGGAGAGTCATGGACAAATATGATTGGCCAAAAAGAATGTGTTCCAATGGTAATAAACTGGGGGAAACTTAACAAGGCCTATTTGTTCAGGGTTCTTTCTGTGTCCGTGTCTTCGGAGATAAGGATGTTCCTTTCCTCCAGGTATAGGGAGGGCACCTCTCACACAAGGGTCTTATGACCTGCTTCAGGGTAGAAGGGTGGGGGAAGGTGAGAATGACTTTCCTGCTTCTGATGTTTGCTCAAATTCCTTCCGCCTAAAATATTCAGTATGCCAAGGAGGCATATATTGGGGTGACATATCCTGAACACCATCATTATAAAATCTAATTTTCCCAGCCACTCTGTGGGAATAGATATAATTCCCTCTGTAGCAGATGAAGAAAATGAGGCTAAGAGAGACCAAGTAAATCAATTACAAATACGCAGATAATAGGAATTTCTGACCAAAAAAAAAAAAAAAACACCCAAACCTTGAACTGTATTCTGACTTTAAAACTCATGTTCTTTCATCCATATCTCAATTTCACAACCACAAGGCAGCACTAGGTTCAGTCAACCCTTCTCATTACATGATGCCATTCTTCATCGGAGAACACCGTCTCAGGGAAAGAACAGGGCACTTGAAGTGGAAAGGAAGACTATGGCTCCATGCAAAACTTCCTCAATAATTAATTCCCCAGTTCCTTTAAGATTGCTAAAGCCATTCTTACACGAAGCCAACAACTGTTAAAGGTGAAAAAGAAGAAAGAAGTTCTGGAAAATTTTCATGTTTAAGAAATTCACCCTTCATTTTAAAACTAGGCTTACTGGGAGAGGGGAAAAACTTCATTAAAAACTCTTTCTGGCCCAGAGGGGAAGAAAACCTCTATTAGGTAGAAGAGAAAGAAGTAGATTTAGGAACAGCCTTCTAAAGAATTCCCCAGAGCCTCATCTGGAATTTTCAGCTTCTGTTTTCATAGTCAGCCTGCCAAGAAAGAAGATAGGGAGTAAAAGAAAAAAAAATCAAATTACTTTGAAGCCTCTCATTTAGAAAAATTCACTAGGTATTGTAGGACTATAAAATTGGCAAATGAAAAAATAACTTATTATTTAAATTCTCCTAAGCAATTTTCCAAAATCTCTAAAATCTTTACAAAGACTCTTCAGAATCTTTAAAGCTAAAATGAAAAAAACATAGAATTTATTTAAAAGCATACTGTCTTGGGTCGTTAAGACTAGCAGAAAATAAAAATATTTGTGAGGAAAATAGAGAAGCTCCACAAAAAAATCTTAAAAACAAAACTACAAGTAAGTAAATACATAAATAAGGAAAGACAACACAAAGAGAATACTTTTAGTGCAAAGAAAAAGCAAATTTATGTGAAAATCTCCTGAGATGTTTGAGAATATGGATTACACCAATCTGATATAGGGAAAGAAAGATTTTTCTCAACACTCTCAGGGTCCCTGACTGGCTGGGCTGAAAATCTAGCTGACAATGACAGATTCACTGAAGAAAAGCATACAACTTTATTTAGTAAGTTTTTCACGACACAAGAGCCTTCAAAGCAAATGACACAAAGAAACAGTTAAACCTGAATTTTATTTTATAGTATGTTTGATGAAGACAAACATGATGGGACAAAATGGGGATATGATCTACTGGAATAAACTTGAGGAAACTTAGCAAGGCCTGTTTGTATTCTTGGCATCTCTTTGTCTTTGGAGATAGGTTGCTCTAGGTTTGGACCACAATCTTGAAAGACACAATCTTGAACACCATGATACTGAATGAATGTTGAAATCCCATAAAGATCAAAATCTTTAAAGACTGAATCCCAAAAGTCTAAAATCCTGAAAATCACAATCACAGGATAGTTGCAGTGTGTTAGACAGAACCATTACCTTGTTATTTTCTTTATTTGGAAATTGAGTATGCTGTAAGGAGATGCATATGGGTGCCAAGTTGATAAGGGGTAGACCTGTGGACTCAATTTTTGGTGTCAACTTGACTGGATTAAGGAATACCTAGAAACTTTATAGAGCAATTTACTATGCTATATATTTCATCTCTGCATCATTTCTAATATTGAAGGTATAAATTATGTTGAGACTTTTAGAGACTTCTAATTCATTTTACGTATTTTTCTGCAAATCTGACTCCATGAAAGTGATAATGCATGACATTGACTTTGTGTGTGAGCATTGTGCATGTATGTAAAAACATTTATCTCCATAAATGAAGAGATGACATTTTTGTACATCTGCATTTTTGAAACATAAAATTTCTCAAAATCTCAGCGCTTTGGGCAACTGCACACGTAATTGTGATACATCAGTGCAGTTTTTAATCAATCTTGTCAAAAGACTTAGGTTGTTCATCACAGTATTTAAGATGACTGCAGTTACAAGGCTGGATGCACACAGCTACCAACTATAGTGATATATGTTTATATATTTCCCTTTTTGACTTATTTCTTTATGAATATGGTTTGTCTGCTCATCACTGTTATACCTGTACAACTGTTGTTAGTATACCTGTTTATGCTTGCAAAAATATGTATGTTATTATTGCCTATTTTATTGTGTAAAATGGCCAATGGAGTGTTCTGTTGTGTTTTTGTGTTTCTCAAATAAATCTTCTTTTAAAAATGTAAATATCTTTTAAAGAAATTTTAAATTATTTTTCCCAGAATTATATTTTGGCATTTTGGTACAATGAATATTTTAAGATGAAGGAATTTGAGAAAACCATAGGAGCAGGAAGATCTCAGGAGCAGGAAGAATTATATTTTGGGATTTTGATCTTTTGGAATTTCAACATTTGAGATTATGGCATTCAGGATTATCTTTTGAGATTATGATCAATTCCTGGATGCTCCTTTCCTCCAGATATAAGGAGGGCACTGCTTACAGGAGAGTCTTATGAACTGCTTTAGGGGAAGGTCAGAAAATCCTTCCTAGGTTTTATAACCTGCTTCAGGGGAGAAGGGTGAAAAAAGGTCAGAGAGATCTTCCTGCTCCTGTGGTTTTCTTAAATTCCTTCATCTTAAAATATTCATTGTACCAAAATACCATGTTTTGGAGTAGAATGTTCTGAGCCCCGTAACTGACTTTTTTTTTTTTTTTTTTTTTTTGAAACAGGATCTTGCTCTGCACTCAGGTTAGAGTGCAATGGTGTCATCATAGCTCACTGCAACTTCAAACTACTGGGCTCAAGCAATCCTCCTGCCTCAGCCTCTCCAGTAGCTGGGAATACAGGTATACACCACCACGCCCAGCTAATTTTTCTATTTTTTATAGAGATGGAGCCTTGCTCTTGTTCAGGCTGGTCTCAAACTCCTGGCCTCAGGCAGTCCTCCCACCTTGTCCTCCCAAAGTGCTAGGATTACAGGGGTAAGCCACTGTGCCTGGCCCTGTCACTGGCTTTCTAGGATAGGTTGCTGAAAGTGTAAACAGGCATCAGAGTTGGTATGACCAGAGAAAAAAGTTCATAGAAGAAATTACTTTAAATCAATAAACAGAAAGAAGGAAAAAGAAAGAAAAAGAAAAAAACCCCAAAGACTTTTAGGCAAGATTTTCTAAACAATTCCCCAGTACCTTCAATAATTAAGATAAACTACTTCAGAAGATAAAAAGGAAATACTGGAGAAAGAAAAAGAAGTATTGAAGAAATTGCTTTTGCAAAATGTCATGTTTTCTAAATGCACTGTAGTATTTAAATATGAATGTCTCAAGGAGAGAGTTTTTTCAATGTAAAGATTTTACGAGTAAATTAATTTAGAATTTTAAAAAATCTACCCTTGGCTTTGTGGCTAAATAACTCATTAGAGGAAAAGAAGAATCATTTACTCTTGTTCAGCTAACTCATCAGTTTGGTTAATTGATTCTCAACTATGATCTCATTTTAGACTCATGGGGGAATTAAAATACACACACACACACACCCACACACACACACATATATATATACATACATACATACATATTCCAGGCCTCACCTTCCAGAGATTTTGATTTAGTTGGTCTGGGGTAGGAATCTAGTACTATACTTAAAAATATCTCCTGGTAATATTTACCCTTATGTGTAGCCAGGGTTAAGAATCACTTGTAGTACAGAATTGAGGATATGTATCAAGAAATTTTTAATGGCAATTTGACATGATAATTTTATACTGTTTTACAGTAAAATTTCAGTTTGTATTTTATTTGATTTATATCTTTTTCCTATAAATTCATTTGTATTTTATAAACATATTGGTCTATTATTAAGTAGAATTTTAAAATTGAGGATCACTATTGTAAATAATTCACAGAGCCTTAAACATCTTCAACATGTATTTTAAAGGTTATGCTGCAAATACAGAAAACCTTTTTGTGGTGGAAAGGAACATTTATTTCCACCTTACAATGAAGGGTGAGGATGACCGAATGGGCAAAGCCCCTGAGGTGGGAGAGTGCATAGCCACAGAAGACACCAGAGAAGGCCTAGAGGGCAGGAAGAGAGTTAAGATATTCATCCCTGACAGGTCACAGTGGGTTAGCTATGTTCCTCTGTGCAAGGCCCATCTCCTGTCAGGTACCCTCCACACCCCTCTGTCTGGTTGTGTTATGTGCTCCCTCTATTTAACCTTCAGGCCTAGGGATTATAGCCACTCTTCACTGTTACCATCCCTGGGGTAGGGAATGATCCCGTATTACTTTCCCAAACCCTACCACACCTTAAACTATCCTCCAATTACCCAGTTTAAGAGTGTCATCTATTCCAGACAGCAACCTGACAGATAAAAACACCATTTCCACATTTTAATACTTAAAAGCAAAATAAAAACCATTTCCGATTTCCTTATTTGCTTAAATGCCAACGTGAATTGAATTCCACTAATCAGATACAGTCTCCTGAGATCTTTATTTGGAGCTGAAACAGAGCCCCTATTTTGCTGTCCTGGATAATTGCAGAGGAGGTGTTTCCATGAAGTTCATTCCGGGAAGCAGAACCACTGTGAGTATATGGAATAAGGATTTATTCTAGGAATTAGATAGTGCACAATTGGGAGACGTGCAGGGACAATAAAGTTCTGGGAAAAAAGGAGTTGGAGGATCATGAAAAGACCAGTTGTTCTAGAGCACTGGCACAGATGGACAAGTCAGAGCTTGGGGGAAGCCAGGTACACCCAGCTGCTTGAATGGGACTGTAAAGGGCTGATGTTGAGGCCTATGGAAAGCTGTTCTCTCTTCTTGGCTATTACTTCTGAGTTCACAATTTTCCAAATCTCTCGCATATTTTTCTTTTGGCCAAGTCTAACCAGGAACCAAATTATTATCTTGTAGTCTTTCTGGGAATTTTGTGGGTCTGCATTTTCACTTGTGGTCACTAGATGACAGCAGAGGACACTGGCCAGACTCCAGTGTAGATAGGGTTAAGTTAAACTGAGATCATCATGTGCAATAGCTGACTTTGTTGGCTCTCCTGCCAGATGCTGTGTTGGCTGCAGCTGAGGTCATTCCCACACTGAGGGTTTGTGGAATCTCTGTGAAGTTTTCCCTTGTGGCCCCAGTGTTGTGCCAAGTTGTCACAGCCATTTTGAACATGACAATGTAGCTCACCTGGCCTTGTTGGACAGACCATAGCAGCTGGAGAGTTTGTTAGCATGAATCAGGTTATACCTAGCAAGGCAAGGAAGGAAAGATCCTAAAATATGATGACCATGTGTGATCAGCAAGCCTTCGTAAAGGGATATCATGTTCATGTTGCCATTTCTACCTGCAACTAAATTTTGCCCCAGCTGGAAGCTCCTGGAGAAGAGGCACCTGAAGATACAGAATTTCTAATTGATTATCAGCTCAGGATGATTTTTCTTTTCAGGAGCAAAGGAAATCTTCTATTTGAGAAACAAATCACGGGTTTCATCAATTATAAAACAAAAGGTTTGACTATATACTCTATCTTATAGAGATTTACTAGAGCAACAAATTTTGTAATTTCATCCTACAGTCTTTCTTTTTTTTATTCTTTGAGACAGAGTCTCTGTCACCCCAACTAGAGTGCAGTGGCATCATCATAGCTCACTGCAATCTCTAACTCCTGGGCTCAAATGATCTTCCTGCCTCTGCCTCCAGAGTAGCTGGGGTTACAGGCATGCACCACCATTGCCAGCTAATATTTCTATTTTTGTAGAGATGAGGTCTTGTTGCATTGTCCAGGCTGGTCTTGAATTCTTGACCTCAAGTGATCATCCTGTCTTGGCCTCCCAGAGTACTAGGATTACAGGCATGAGCCACCACGCCCAGCATACATTCTCTTTTCATAAAATATTTGGTAATTAAAATTAAGCACGTGCAAGAGTATATAACATGTGTTACATGAAGAATTAAAATAAAAGACTCAGCAGATGACATGATAATTTATGCAGAAAATCTGAACTAATTGACAAAAACACTCCAGGAACTAATAAGTCATTACAGCAAGGTTGCAGGATACATGGTTAATACAAAAAAGTCAATTGCTTTCCTATATACCAGCAATGAATAAGTGGAATTTGAAATTAAAAACACAATACCATTTATATCAGCATGCACATAAATGAAATACTTAGGTATAAATCTAACAAAATGTGTTTAAGACCTATTCTGAGAAAAATTGCAAAACTCTGGTGAAAGAAATCAAAGAACTAAATAAACTGAGAGATATTCTATATTCATGGATAGGAAGACTCAATGTCATTGAAATGTCAATTCTTTCTAATGTGATCTATAGATTCAATGCAATGCCAATCATAATCCCAGCAAGTTATTTTAAGAATATAGACACACTGATTCTAAAGTTTATATAGAGAAGAAAAAGACGCAGAATAACCAACATAATATTAAATCTTAAACACAATATTAAATATTAAAGAGAAGAACCAAGTTGGAGGACTGACACTACTCAAGTTCAAGATATACTATAAAGCTAGAGTAATTAAGACAGTGTGGTATTGGTGAAAAAATGGACAAGTAGATCAGTGGAACAAAATAGAAAGCCCAGAAATTGACCCATATAAATATAGTAAATTGAACTTTGACAAAAGAGCAAAGGCAATACATGGAGAAAAGATATTGTTTTCAATAAGTGGTGCCAAAACAGCCAGACATCCACATATGAAAAAATTAATCTAGACCCAGACCCTTCACAAAAATTAACACAAAATTGATCACAGACCTAAATGTAAACTGCAAAACCATAAAACTCTTAGATGATAACAGGAGAAAGCCTAGATGACCTTGAGTTTGGCAAGAACTATTTATTTACACGACAGGGTGCCATTCTGTTGCCAGGGCTAAAGTGCAGTGGCATTATCATAGCTCACTGCAACCTCAAACTCCTGAGCTCAAATGATCCTCCTGCATTAGCCTCCCAAGTAGCTGGGATTATAGGTACACACCACCACACTCAGCTAATTTTTAAATTTTCTGTAGACATGGCGCTCTCACTATATTGCTTAGGCTTGTCTTGAATTCCTTGCCTCAAGCAATCCTCCCACCTTGGCCTCCCAAAGTGCTAGGATACAAGCAGGAGCCACCATACCTGGCTTTGGCAAGGAGTTTTTAGATGCAGCACCAGAGGCAGAATCCATGAAAGAAAGAATGAAAATGAAAGCTGGGCTTTGTTAAGAATAAAAATTTCTGTTCTGCAAAGAAAGAGAGTGAAAAGACAAGCTGCAGACTGGGAGAAGACATAGAGCAAAACACATATCAGATAAAGGACTGTTATTGAAAGTGTGTTACTACAAAGAACTCTTAAAACTCAACAGTAAGAACGCAAACAAACTAATTTAAAAAATGGGTAAAAGACCTTAAAAGATACCTCACCACAGAAGATATACAGATGGTAAGTAAGCATATGAAAAGATGCCCCACATCATGTCATTAGAGCAATGCAAATTAAAATAATAGTGAGATCCCACCACACAACTATTAGAATGGCCAGAATCCAGACAGCACCAAATGCTGACAAGAATATGGAGCAACAGGAACTCACATTCATTGCTTATGGGAATACAAATGGTACAGCCACTTTGGAAGACAGTTTGGTGGTTTCGTACAAAACTAAACATATTCTTATCATACTAATACAATCAAGCAATCATACTCCTTGCTATTTACCCAAGGAAGTTGAAAACTTATGTCCACACAAAACCCACACACATTGATGTTTATAGCAGCTTTATTAATAATTGCCAAAATTTGGAAGCAATCAAGATGTCTTTTAGTGAATGGACAAATAAATGGTAGTACATTCAGATGATGAAATATTATTCACCCCATCAAACCATAAAAAGACATGGACAAAACTTATGTGCATATTAGTAAGTGGAAGAAGCCAATCTGAAAAAGGCAACATATTGTATAATTCTAATTATGTAACATCTTAGAAAAGGCAAAACTATGGAGACAGTAAAATGATCAGTGGTTGCCAGGGATTAGCAGGGAGAAAGGGATGAATAGGAGGAGCACAGAGGGTTTTTGGTCAGTGTAAGTACTCTATGATATTTAGCATCATATCGAATGATATTATAATGGTGGATATATGTCATTATGCATTTGCCCAAGCCTATAATATGTACAACTCTAAGAGTGAGCCGTAATGTAAACTATGGATTTTGGATGATGATAATGTGTCAATGTAGGTTCATCAATTGTAACAAATGTACCACTCTGGTGGGGGATGTTGATAATAGGGAAGCTATATATGTGTGGGAGCAGGGGGTATATAGGAAATCTCTGTACCTTATGCTAAATTTTGCAGTGAACCTAAAACTACTTTAAAAAATAGTTTATTTTTTAAAAAACCTCACTCCCTTAAGAATAATTTTTTTATTTAGCAAGCTAGGGGAAGCTATATAAAGATGGAAATGCTTAAAAGTAAATCTAGCTACTGGTCTCTCCCTATCTGCCAGCCATTTTTCTACCCTTCTCTTTTTTCCAACTTGAATTAAATGATTCATCAGTTCAATAATACCTTTGCCAATTCTCTACACTCCTTTGCCCTTCTATCTTTTTGTCCCATGTCTAGCAAAACTCTTACCCTAGATAAACTCAATTATCTGCAGCTGAGCATTGGTAACAGCAGTCATATAACGGAGAACACTGGTCCAATTACAAACTCATGATCATGCACCTCAATCCTGCTGGATTTACCTGGGCAGTGCACTGTCTTGTCTCTACGAGGCTATTTCCTCAAACTTTCAACCCTCCCTGATCTCCTCTGTATCTCCCCACCGATGCCACACACCCCAAAACCTTCTCCTTTGCCCTAAGCAATTACCTAATCCCCTTCTTAACAAAGGAAATAGAAGTAATTAGGAACACGTCCTCATCTTCCCATTTCCCATCTTCTATACAAGCTTTCCTCCAGTACTCATCCTATTCTGCATCCCTCTTATTACACTTGCACAGACCTTTATACTTGGTCAGTGCTCTCCATGCCTTTGGCTTAATCATCATAATCATGTGAACCATGTCTTATCTTTTTTTAACTTTTTTAAAATTACGAAAGTACTCTCTTTTATAGTATTTGCAGTATTCAATGGTCTCTTTTTAGCTGCTCATATTCCCTTGGGCCTGATTCCTTTGACTAAAAATATTTAGCTGGGGAAGCAGAGAAAATCTGGCCCTTTGCTTATGTCACCTGGGATTAGTTAGGAGTGGTGCTGTGTCTAGGAATAAAACAATCTGGGCTCAACCACTCCTCATTTATCTCACCTCTCACCTCCAGCCTAGACCTACCACTCAGGGAACAGGGGCTGCCTTCTTTTATTGTAAATGTCTAGCCCATGGTTGTTGGGGTCTAGGGGCTGGTGATAGAGCCCTAAGGACATAGGAAGGTGGGAAGAGCTGGCAATAAAGGCCTGTACTGACCCTTATCAGCTCCAGTCTGTAGCCAAGTTCCTGAACAACCCAATGTTATTCAATACCTCTGGCTGACACGTGGATAGGACTGCTACACAAGGCATTGCAACAGCCAGTGGGCTTGTCTAGGAAATTGGGGTGAGGGAGATGCCCTAAACTAAAGAAGCTGTCCCCCAGCCCATGCCTATCCCTGATGTTTGGCCTTCATCTACTTGGCCTACACATTCCTCTTCCTTCCGCATTCTCCCTGTCCCCCATACACATACTCCATGACCCATGTGCTTTTTCACAGTTTGAGGCTTGGCACTGGGACACACCAACCACCCTCTAGCTTCAGCACCACGTCTATGGTTGGTTGTAGGGAGGAAGTTACATGCCATGCTAGTTAGACCTGAACTGGCTATGCTGCTTTCTAATATGTTTTATTTTCAGTTCAGAATATCTTGTGAACATGCATCTCTATCATTAAATATAACTCTATGTCATCGTTTGGGTGCAGGTAGTTTACTTGGGAGATTATCCTAGGAAGCACAAGTGAGAAAGTGGTGAAAGTGAGACAGAAGGGGTAGAAAGTCAGTAAAGAGGACATTATGGAGCCTATAACAGCCATGGGCTCAGGCCTGCTGAGGACCTTTTAATAAAACACACGGAAAATGCGTCTATCAGCAGTGAATGAAGGGAAGATGGAGCATTTATTTATGTGCTCTCTTCCCTCACTGTTTGCACCTCAGGGGCCTTAATTCCCCCACATGGTAGATCATACTTGCTGGCCAGGACTAAGTGCATTTGATGCCATGAAGAACTCACAGGCAAAGAAGTGAGAAGAGGCCCTTGCAGTAGGGAGCTCAGCATGGTGGAAACTGTCTGCAGTGGTGCAAGTGAACTCATTGAGTTGTGGGGATATGGGATTGGGGATCAACCATGTCTGCTGCATCTAGGCTGACTAAATAACTTAAAGTAAGGAAAATAATCAGAGCCATCATGTTTGAAGAATTAAAAATAAAAGTGCTGCTTGTCCTTTGGGTTATTCTGTGTAGAGAAAAGGGAGACATGGTTTTGATATTTTGAGGAGGCCAAAAGCCAAAACTGAGTCCCATCGCAGCACTTCCGGCACAGCAGAAACCCTGGGATGTGTCTGCCGATGAAAAATGGAAAAGGCTGAACACAAAAAGCTCCACTCCAAGGAGCCCAAGGGTGGGACAAGCTTGGCTGATCAGCATTGAAGGGATGGATCATTCCCTTTCAAAGGACAACGTGCCTTGGGCAGGGTCTGTGTCAAGATTAATCAATTATATGAACTTAACAAAATCTTTTTATTTTGAAATAGTTCTAAATGTATAGAAAAGCTGCAAAAATAGTACAGAAAATTTCCATATACCTTTTACCCAGCTTCCCTTAATGTTAACATCTTATATAATCATAATATAATTATCAAAATCAAGAAATTAACATCAGAACAATATCAACAAAACAATGACATTAAAGTTTTGGCAGTTTCCTCACTAGTGTTCTTTTTCTGGTCTAGGATGCACATTGCATTTAGTTGTCATGTTTCCTTCATGTCCTCTAATCTGTGACATTTCTTCAGTCTTCCTGTGCCTTTCATGACCTTGATACTTTTGCAGAGTTCTTATAGATCAATTGTTTTTTTTAAAACAATGTCCCTCAATTTGGATTTTTACAGTGTTTCATCATGCATGATTAGGTTGTGTGATGCATTAGGTTATGCATTTTGGGCAAAAAACCACAGAAGTGAGGTGGTCTTCTTTTGAGTGAATCACATCAGGGGTATATAGTGGTAATATATCATATTACTTTCGATAGCATTAACTTTGATCACTTGGTTAAAGTGGTGTCTGCAGGGTTTTTCCAATGTAGAGTTTCCATTTTTCCCTTTTCAATTAATAAATATCTGCAAGGAAGAGTCTTGAGACTGTCTTGTTTCTCATAATGCTTTGCCCACTAATTTTAACATCTATTGATGATTCTTGTCTGCCACATTATTACTATAATGTTTTCTTAATGGACTGATTTTCAATAACTTGTCGAGTTGTACTAATGACAGAAATGGGCTGATCATGGTGCAGTTTTATTCCCGCATAGATGTGGAAGCTGGAGTATCCCCCTTCTGACATTTTGGAGATTGTAATGGCCACAAGAATTCGTAGATAGATCTGTAAGAGAATGGAGCCTCAAGAGGGTGATACTGAACTTCCTGTTAATAAAGCAGTTAGAGAACTGAATTAATTAAGCAAACAAAATATTAATCATATTTATACATGATTTTATAAAGCAGTTTATTGCAGTTACAGTAATTTTTATGTGGAATATACTGATACCTTTAAATCAGCAAACTCTGGTATGCATGCTTCTATTTTGTGCAAGTTTAGTTGTTTTTGCTCCACAGGGTCTGTCCTTCTATTTATATCAACTATTTATTATTCACATTTAGGCTTTCTGTTGTCTTTCTGTTATCTTTTTTCCCTAAATTATATTTATTCTTTTGTCCTCTTTCTCTGCATTTTGTAGATATACTAAACATGTCTCAATGTTACTGTTTACTTTTCTGCAAATTTTGCTCCATATGAATTTCAGGTTCTATAATGCTATTATCTTCCTCCTAAAATACTTACCTCTATTTGTTCTATTTTTATTTTATCCTCTTATGTCATTTTTTCTCTGACATTATTAAGCAGTGTTTTATATATATTTTTTTCTATTTGGTGGAATAAACTTATTTCAGTGAATCTTCTCTTTGATGCCTGGTATTCACTTTTGCTAAACTTTTGCATAGATTCTATTAAAAATTGTTTCTTTTATTCTCAACTTTGAATCCAAATAGTTTATTTTGGATTATGATTTGCCTGAAAATACTATATATGACTTCTTCGTGACTTTTTCTATTCCTTGGGCACTGTTTGAGTCCTACTTAGAGCTTGAGCTCGAAGACTAGATGTTGGTTTGTAGTCTCTGTCCAGTTATGCGGCTACATGAGATGGATAAGGAGAAAGCTATGTCTATGGAAAACTGTGTTCAGGAATATTTATCTCTGCTCTCTTTCTTCATAACTCTGCTGAAACCCCTGCACCCGAGGCTAGCTGAATGGAGCTAAGGATATGATATGTCCTAATGAATTGTGAGGATGTGTTACCTTCAGTGTGTTTTGTTCTTCTCTTCAAGGTTGAGTGAACCACATCAATGAATAGTCACCATATTTTTTTTTTGTCATTTGTGTGTGTATGTATGTGCCTGCACCTACTTCCCTGCACTTTTCTGCTCTTATTTGCCGCTATCACTAAAGAACAAGATAATGGTCCCCAAGAATCATCCCCATCTCTCTCCCAGTTTGTGATGAGTCAAGAAGAAAACTTCTGTGGCTTAGTATCTTTTCTAGCTCCTACCTTGAAATGTTGGCCAAAGGACTTCAAAGAATATATTCCATATCTTTTTCATAGTGTGCTCCTGTCATCAGATCGAGTGCTTCCAAACTGGATAGCACCAAAGAAGTTTTTTACAATGTCTTGCTATAACACCTTGACCTTTCCAGAAAGGAAGTTCTCTTTTGCCTCCTGATAGTCACACTTACCTTGTTTTAAATTATTCTTTATTGGTGCCTTGTGAAATTTGTAGACAAGGTCAGACATGTTCCCTTAGTTCAGAATTGATAATATATTGTCTTTATACTTTGCTTTATTGTTGGATTTAAAAAAAAAGAGTTGCAGAATGAACTTGCAAAATCCCCATATTTTGAGAAGAATCAATATACTTTTTGTAACATAAAAAGCAGGTTTCATCTCTTCTACCAATCAAATAAGATAAATCTAATTGCCATTTTTTGTGCTTTTATTTATTTTTTTGGTCTCCTACCTGTTCTGTGTGTGTCTGTGTGCTTTTGAAATTCAAAATATTCCCTGATTTTTTAATTGCATAGCACATCCCTAATTAATCTGTAATCTTCTACATGTTTTACCTAAAAACAACTTTTGAAGTTCATAAAATATAAAAGTACACGCTTAAAAGTATTTGTTTTTAATAGCAAGAAGCCTTAAAACACGAATGAAATAATTCCAAGGACATAGTTGCATGTGATAAACTTATAGACCACCAGATGTCACTCTTGCTTCATGCTACATAAAGGCAACTTTAAACAGAAAATGGGAAAGCTACTGCAATGCTGGTTTTTAAGTGGTGAAACATTTTTATCAGCAGGGAAGACTAATATCCTCTAATTAAGCAATAAGACATAAAAGGGAGTTCACTTTGATAGTAGAAAGGCAAAAAAAAAAACTTGATTGGCTTTAATTACCAGAAGAAAGAGGTAATTCTTTAAAACACCTGTCACCTAAAGAATGAAGGAATTATTGCACAGAGCTTAGCTTGGTGTTAATAATATAGTAGCTTTATTAAATTGAAATATACAATGATTACTTCATAGTCTTCATTTATATCATTGCAATTATGATGGAAATTTAAAGTGTCATTTTCTTCTACGTTTTGAATAAAACTGATGAAATTTAAGGTAAGCAAGTATAAACTAGAAATTGTTATAAATATCTTTGAATTTTCCTACTAAAGAAAGAGCAAATGTTAACTTTTTTGAAGGTCATTATTTTCAATGGTATATAAAGTGATTATATTTCATAAGTACTATACAGAATTTATCTTAAGGATTTATACTTGAAAAACATTTAATGTCAATATGCTAAATGTCATTTCAGTTCTAATTTCTGGCACTTATTGTGTACTTACTATATACCAGGTACTATTCAAAGTAATTTTATATATTTTCACTCATTTAATCCTGTCAATAAAACTATGAGGTATTAATAGATACTTATATTTATTTTAAAGTTTAGACAAACTGAGTCTTAGAAGAAGTCAATAAACTACCCAAGGTCTAATTTTCAAACCTATGAAGTGTAGCTCCAGGACCCAGTGCTATGCCACCAATAAACTTTTAAACATTTGTAAAAGTTAAATTACCATAGAATATATAGTAGTTTGACAATTTTAAGGTAGTTTTACAAACTTGGTTATAGATCAGAAAGTCAGGAGCTGGCAGGGAAGGAAATTCCATTCATAGTGGAGGGTGCATGGGTTCAATGCCAATAAAACAGAGAGAATGAGTGGCCATATGCTTAACTGATTGCTGAATGCAGAGACCCTCCGGCTTCATCCCTCATTTAGTTTCCAGAGCATGGCCAGCCAGCCAGACTCTCACCCTCCATCCAGTCAGAATAACAGAAGACTCTTGGAAATAGGACCAGGTCAGGAGAGAATACCTTACATCAACACCAGGGCTTTCCCCCTAAAATGTCCCATCCAGATAAACTTACAGAGAAGCTCAGAGTTGATAGGCCTCTTTCCCATGCCCAAAGCTTCTAATTAGCTCTTTAGTTTCCCACTCTTGATCAATCAAGGACATGTGGCCTATTATTACCAGATGTTGGAAAGAGGCTACCATAGAAAGTAAGGACAAAAACTAACAGAAAACACCAGCTTGCAGGAAACAGAAGCTATCCAGTTAGAATAAAACTTAAAACAAAGAAACTATTTTTAATATCCTCTGAGATATAAAATGTTGCAACTATGAAACAAGAAGGAGATACTAAAACATTTATAAAGCACAAAGAAAGAACTTTTGGAAATTAAAAACACAGTAGCAAGGGAGAAAACTCAACAGAATATTGGAAGACAAAATTGAGGCAATCTTCCAATAAGCAGGACAATTATATAAAGAGATGGAAAATAGCAATGAAAAGATAAGAAAATTAGAGGACTAGTTCAGGGAATCCAATGTTCAAATAATTGGAATTCCAGGAAGAGAGAATAGAAAGACCTGAAAGTGGGAAATATTGAAGGGGCCCAGGAAGTGTCCAGCATAATGGATGAAAGTAGACGAATAGTCCCTGAGTGCAATGAGAGGACTGGCTAAAATACTCATTGCAGTGCTCACTGTGGGCTGTCTGGTCAACATGCTGAGACTTGGTTTACCTCCTCTATTGAGTGGAGAGACTGCAACCAGGTTTAGCTTCCCATGGGATTAGTGACTTCTGCCCCCTGGCAGAAGGTGTGCTATACCTTCCCACAGCTCCAAGATCTCCAGGTGCAAGCAGGCAGTGTTCTCATATAAGTCCTATAAAAGCTGGCACCCACAAACCAGACTAGGAAGTCCTCTCGCCTTGAATCTAGGCTGGCTTTAGAGACTTGCTTGACTAATAGAATGCAGTAGACATGACATTCTGGGACTTCTGAGGCTAAATCATAAGAAGCCTTGTAGCTACCACCCAGGTCCCTTGGCCCACTTACTTTTGGAACCCAGCTGCCATGCTGGAAACAAGCCCAAGCAGCCTTGTGGAGCCTCCTCTAAAAATTCCATTTGGGCTTCTAGAAGACTTCTAGTACCAACTTGCTGGCCAAGTAAGCGAGCCATCTTGGAAGCTGTTCTGCTGCTGCAGTTGAGCCACCCCAACTGAAGCTGTGTATAGCAGAAACGAACTATCTCTACCAAGTCCTGCCCCAATTGCAGGTTTTGAGCAAAATTAATGATTGGTGCTAATATGGATTTCCCTTTTTAATCTGTAAATATGGTGAATTGCATTTGTAGATCTTCTGATGTTGAACTCCTTGTGTTCTTGGAATAAACCCTTTCTTATGTTGATGTACTCCCACAATTTGGGTACCATCTGCTGTGGTCCCCAACCCCTGGGCTGTGGACCAAGTGCAGAGCTGCACTGCATCAACCACCCCCACTCCCCATCCCTTTGGTCCCTGGAAAAATTGTCTTTCATGAAACTGGTCCCTAGTGCCAAAAAGGTTGGGGACCACTGCCATACTGAGCATAACCATGGAAAAAATAGATTTACCAAAAAAATTAGTTTTGTAAGTAAAATAACATGAAAATGTTTCACCTATTTCAGAAAATCTCAGACGCATGGGTAGAATATCATTAGGTAGTCCAGAACAACGCCTAGCTGGCAACATTGTAAACCTGTTTTTCTTATTTTGCATAATTAGATTTTTCTTTAATTTAGAACACTTCATCCAAATGAGCTAGTTTCTCCTGTATTTTTCAGCTGTTTTGAAGGCTGCATTTGAAGTTGAGTCTTTCCATTTGTCTTTTTTATGATTCAACTTGGGAACTTGATTAATGGCATTCCATTTAGAAAATAACCGAGGCTTCACTAATATGAAATAATCAGCGAAGAAATTCTCTCTCTCTCCCTCCCTCTCTCCCTCTCTTTCTCTCTCTCTTTGTCTTATCTCACTGAATGTTTCATTTCATGAATGTAATCAACTGTTTATGTAAAAATGGAGAAACACAATGAGCCTTGAAAGGTTTTCAAATATAAAAAATAAGAAAAAATAAAAAATAACAAGGCAGCCTAGAGGCTTGGGATTGCTCCAGTTTTAAACATTTATCAAGTGAAAAGGCCTTTCTCTGCTTTTCAGATACGACAATATTTAGGAGAGAACCTTCTATCCATCCCCTACTTCCCAACCCCTACCCTAGACACACAAATACACACACACACACACACACACACACACACTGCTCTATAATTCCCCACCCCCTTTACCAATTCCTCAGAGCATTTACATGGAAATGATGAGCCAACCCCTTCCCCCACCACTCTACCACCATCTTAAGAAACTCGCTAGAAAAAAGAGAGAAGAAGTCTTCACAAATTCCCTTAAAGTGCATTGCCATTTCTAAGGTTTTTCAATCAAAGTTTCCTCTAAAAGATTGCCTGCTTGGAAAAATTTACTGAAGTCCCAAACAGTGAGGGACCAGCATTTATCGCCAAAAGTGACACAAGCTGAGAGTAGAGCTCCCAGCTGGGAAGCTGTCATTATGTAAATGTACCCGTGTGACAGCCCTCTGAGGAGGACAAATGACTCGTCAGTGACTTCTTAATCAGCCTGTCTCTAGCAATAATAACCTAATCACTGGTCACCTAATTAAAAATGAAAGAAATTAGTGCCTTTTTCAAACACTGAGCTTCTGGAATCCAGGTTACAGGCTGTCATTAAGCAGAGAGCTGTCAGCTGTTTGCATGTCACATCGCAGAGAGGCAGACCTTTGTGAGATATCTCATGCTCACGTCCCTGATTTGATTACTTTTGCTATCATTCAGTTAATGCACTGATTTGCATGATTTGCTGCTCTGGGCCCTTGTTCATTTATTCATGCATTCCCCAGTCCTACCACAAACACTTATTGCAGGCTTACTATATGCCAGGGGATATATATCCTGGGGATATAAAGATGAATAGGACACTGTTCCAGCATTTGGAGTATCCCACTATGGGGGAAATGGATATAAAGATATTTAATTACAATACAGTTTGATCAATCTGTAATAGAGATAACAACTATATATGTGTATTCATATTATGGAAGATGCAAAATGGTGGTCCGTTGGCCAGAACCAGTCTACAGAATTTGAGATGCTTTTATTTTGGGCATGTGTTCCTCAGTTTTCCAAAGATTCCACTATAACCTATTCTTTTAATCTTAGTCTGCTTTGTTCATGTATGTTACTTGCCTGGTCTTTGTTACTCATTTGAGTATAGAGACAGGTCTAACAAGAAAACACCTACCATGAGATGCTATATTATAAATTGGTATTATTAATGGATTTTAAAGACTGTTCTCTTAAAAGAGTTTTAAAGAAAATTGTGTGTAGTGTGTTAAAATATGATCACTCACACTTTTCTCAAGTATGGAAAAAATACCTCACCAGCCACCTATGTTGTATAGCAGAGAAACTAAACAAAATGTAAACTTGCTAATCAATAGTATCTCAGTCTGTTTCCATTTAAATAGTCTTTTTGGTATGCTCATTCCCTTTTGGGTCACTAATCAGTATTTCTTCTCTTTTCCCTCTTACCTGCCTCTCTCTAGAAAGTGTTAGGTGGGGGGTGGAGGGTAAGGGGAGGGAATGGTGGGGAGAAAAGTGTCCTTGGAGTCATGGCTGGTCCATGACTCTAGAAGAACCGCTTGTGCCTAGCCTGTTGTGGACTCTCTGGGTAGAGGTCCCACAGCAGAGTCCAGGGTCACAGTCATTTGTCCCTGCTTCCAACATTTCTACTCATGGTGACTTCTTCCTCTTGACCTCAGGCTTTTGTTCATGTATAGCACTCTTAGCACTTTTAAGCTACACTGGGGCACTGCAAACTTCTGAATCTCCTGAAATAGATGTAGAGATTGTAGTGTTAATTGTACTGGGATCAGAGAACACAGTCTATATATGACATCAATTATTTGAAATTTGCTGAAACTTGCCCTAGGACCTTGTTTGTGGTCATTTTTTATGACTGTTGCATGTGTAACTGAGAAGAATATGCTTCTCTAATTGCTGAGTGTGTACAGTAGTCCCTTGTATCTGTATCTCTGGTTTCACTTTCTGTGGTTTCGGTTACTCAGTCTCAAAATATTAAATGGAAAATTCCAGAAATAAACAATTCATGAATTTTAAATTGCACACCATTCTGAGTAGCGTGATGAAATCCCATGCCATCCCACAAGGGATGTGAATCCCTTTATCCAGCGTATCCACATTGCAGACGCTCCCCACCCCTCAGTCACTCAGTAGCCTTCTTGGTTATCAAATCAACCATTGTGATATCGAAGGGTTTGTGTTCAAGAAACCCTTATTTTTCTTAAAAATGCCCTCAACGGGCAAGAGTAGCAATGCTGGCCATTCAGATATGCCACAGAGAAGCTATAAATTGCTTCCTTTAAGTGAAAGGTGACAGTTCTCAACTTAGGGAAAGAAAAAAAAATTGCATCCTGAGGTTGCTAAGATCTACAGTAAGAACAAACGTTCTATTCACGAAATTGTGAACTAGGAAAAAGAAATTCATGCTAGTTTTGCTCTCACACCTCAAACTGTAAAAGTTATGGCCACAGTGAGTGATAACTGCTTAGTTAAGATGGAAAAGGCATTAAATTTGTGGGTGGAAGACATGAACTGAAAATGTGTTTCTACATGAAAGCTTCAGCAAGGGATCCCCTGAAGCGAGAGACACAAAGCCATTTACTGCAAAGTAAATGGTTACACAGATTCAGGAATACAGAAGGTGTTAAATAGTAGCCTAATGCTACATCACAGTGCCTACGTCATTCACCTCATTTCATTCATCTCATCACGTAGGCATCTCATAATCACAAGAAGGGTGAGTACAATGCAATAAGATATTTTGAGAGAGAAAACATTCACATAACTTTTATTATAGTATTTTGTTACAATTCTTCTACTTTATCATTATTGTTGTTAAGCTCTTATTGTGCCTAATTTATAAATTAAACTTTATCATACTATATATGTATAGGAAAAAACATAGCACCTATAGAGTTTGGTACTATCTGTGGTTTTAGGCGTCCACTAGGGGTATTGGGATGTATCCCCGTCAGATAAAGGTGGACTAGTATATAAGTTTTCTATTTCTGTGTAACAAATTAATACAAACTCAGAGGCTTAAAACAATATTAACTCATAGTTGCTGTAAGTCAAAAGTCTGGGCATGGCTTCTCTGCTCTGGGTCTCACAAAACAGAAATCAAAATATCCACCGGCAATGTTCTCATCTGCAGCTCAGGATTTTCTTCCAAGCTCATTCGAGTTGTTGGTGGTATTCAGTTCCCTGTGGTTGTAGAACCCTCATTTCCTTCTTGGCTATTGGCCCAGGGTTACTCTCAGCTCCTAGGGCCCACTCTTGTCCTATCCAAGGGGTCCTCTCCAGTATGACAAGTTACTTTTTCAAAGCCAGCAGGAGATTGTTTCTCGAGAGTGGTAACATGGAGTTGGCTATAACATAATGCAATTAAGGAAGTGACTTTCCCGTCCTTTTTACATTCAGGAGAAGGGGATTATACAGAGCATGCCCATCAGAGGGCCATCTTGGGGACTATCTTAGAATTCTGTCCACTACTGGCTATAGCATCTTTATATGTTGATTAAATCCAGCAATTTTTTTTTTTTTTTTTTTTTTTTTTGTGAGATACACTCTTGCTCTGTTGCCTGGGCTAGAGTGCAGCGGTATAAGTAGAGCTCACTGCAACCGCAGACTACTGGGCTCAAGCAATCCTCCCCGCTCAGCCACCAGAGTACGTGGGACTACAGGCATGCACCGCCATACCTGGTTAATTTTTCTATTTTTTTGTAGAGACAGAGTCTCACTATGTTACTCAGGCTGGTCTCAAACTCCTGGCCTTAAGTGATCCTCCCTTCTCAGCCTCCTGAAGTGTTAAGATTACAGGTATGAGCCACTGTGCCCAGCCTAAATCCAGCATTTTAACTGCATTCTTTAAATCTCCTTTACACTCATTTTTTGGTCTACTTGACTTATTTTAATTACTAATACAGTTGTCTTGATTTTGAATTTATCAGCTTCTTGCAGTTCCACCCCTTTCTTTTTCTGCTTTATATAGTTTGAAGACCACTTTATCAGGTATATACAATTTAAAATTATATTGACCCTTTTTAATTCTAATAATGACTTTTGTCTTAAAATCTATTTTGTTTAATATTGAGAGCTGAACTTTCACCTTGTTCGTATTTGTCATGTATATGTTTTTAAATCTTCAACTACCTTGTACCTTCTATTTAAGGTATGTGTCAGTTATCTATTGCTGTTTAACATACCACTCCAAAATTTAGTGGCTTATTACAGCAACAATTTGATTTGCTCTTGATTCTGTCAGTCAGCAATAGGGGCTGGACTTCGCCATGCAGTTCTTCTGCAGGTCTCCCTGGATTGCTCATATGGTTACAAGTCACTTAGCAATTTGACTGGAGTTAGATGGTTCGAGATGTTCTCACAGGTCTGGTGGTTGGTGTCAGCTATTGACTGAGCCAATCTCTCCACATAGTCTCTTGTCCTCAAGCAGGATGCACACAGGCTTTTTCACTTGATGATAGCATGTGAAGACTGAGAACGGAAGCTGCAAGACCTTTTGAGGACTAGGCTTGGAAATCCCACAGGTTACTTTTCTAGTGCCCTCACTATTTGCTCAGTCATGGGCTGGGAGCAGCTGGAGGATGTGCTGTGTGTGAATCTTGTGGAGGATACAGTGTTCCTCATAGTAGGTGCTTTGACAAAAGGAGGTCTGAGTGTTGCTCCTCTATGGCTACCACATAGACATGCTTTAATACAATAATTTAAGATATTTGAGACTTTTGCTATTAGTAAGAAACCTTGTTATTGACTTCTTACTTTGTGTTTTCAGTGCTTGCATTTTCCTTCCACACGTATCGTATGAAGAATTCAAAACATTAAAAAATAGAAATATACCTAACGGGCATGAATTCACCTTTTAAAAACCAATTGCCATAACCATTGGTCAATTAACTCACACAGAAAAAATAAAGCAAATTTGTTTCCTGATTTTTGGAAAAATTCAAGTACACTTCTTCTAAACAACTAGCTCTAAATGGCTACCCATTAAGGCAATGTAATTATGTAATAAATACTTTGAAAGATATTAAAACATCAATTAGCCTCTGCTTATCAACTCTGTTTTTCAGCTTAAGGATACATCTACTCCTTACGTCTTAGGAGTAACATTCATCCTGATTCTCTCCTTTCTGCAATGTAGTTGAATGCCTCTCAGTATTTGTCTTTCCTTCCTCAATTTTTAGCTGGGCATATGGCTACCTGGAATGAAAACTAGTTGTAGTTGTATAACTAAGTTCTTTAAAATGGGATATTAGTGAAAATGATGTATGGGACTTCTAAGAAGTATCTTAAAGAGAAGGTGAATGCTCGTCTTCTCCTCCTTTTCTCCCTCCTATTGGCTAGAATGCCATAGACAAGAGAATTAGAGCTTGAGCTGCCATCCTGGATCACCAGGCCATAGCTGCACGATGAGGTTGTTGGAGCAGTAAGATAAAAGAAACCTGACACTGTCACCCACTCTAGATCATTGATCTGGACATTTAGATGAGAGAAAAATAAAATTCTGTCATCCTTAAGCCACTGTTATTTTGGGCTTTCTGTCACTAGCTGGCAAAGCTAATCCTAAACATCTCCTTTTTGTTTGTTTTGCTCATCATTTTATCCACAGGGACAAAATGTTCTGAAGGAAACAGCTATGAGAGGCAGCCGTCTAGTAGGATAAATATGATGGCTCTTCCCCAGCCTGAGGAGGGGGAATGTAAAAACATGCATCAAAGTTAAGGACAAAAGCCATCACTGGCACAAAACATACATTAAATATTTACTAAATGAATGAATGACTATTAGAGGTGGCTGCCATGTTTTTGGACCAAATGTTCTATCTATCTGGAAGTTCTGCTCTTTCTTTTACTAGTTAGCCAACTATTAATACTAATCTCTCCAGGATCCAGCTCAAACATGACTTTTCTGTTCAGACTCCTCAGCTGCCTTCCTTGCATATCCTTTGCTGTTGTCTCATCTTATGCAAATGTCAGGGCAATGCCAGTGATCTTTCTTTTTTGTGTCCTTAATACCCAATATGGTATCCGAAAGGATGGAGGAGAAGCAAGGAAGAATCTCTTCTAAACATGCAAATTCACATAGGACTTTTCTCTGAAGATTTATGTTTCAAAGTTCCTTTGATTCTTAGGAACAGTATTAGTAAGGGTTCTCCAGAAAAACAAAATCAGTAGGATATATATAGGTTGAGCATTCCTTATCCAAAATTCTTGGAACCAGAAATGTTTCAGATTTCAGATTTTTATGGATTTTGGAATATTTGCATATACATAATAAGATATCTTGGGGATGTAACTCAAATGTAAACACAAAATTCATTTATGTTCATATATACCTTGTACACATAGCCTGAAGGTAAGGTAATTTTATATAATATTTTTAATAATTTTATGTATGAAGCTAAGTTTGTGTATGTTGAACCATCAGAAAGCAAATGTGTCACTCACTCAGTCACCATGTGGGCAATCTGTGGTAGTTTAACAGCCGATCATTCCTGACTCTGAATTTATATACTACCTTCTAAGCAATCATTGTCTTATACTTATTCACACATAAATAAAAAATAAGCCCTACCATTAATATAGTGAAAAAAAGTGTTCAGGGAACCAAGAAGTGCACAGTAGCATCACCAGAATATCTGTATCAGCTGTTCAACAGCAACAACAAACAACAGCAGGCTTTCAGAGTCCACTTGCAATGCTGTTTATTTTTAAATTAAAAGTTGTTTGTTTGTTTTAGGTGGTAAACATCAGAAAAAGTTGAGGGACCAGGGGGTGGGTCCTCTAGGGAAAAGGAGGCATTCCACTGGATGTTTTTTAAATGTTTCCTTCAGAGCCATCTGCCTCATTGACAACATTTTTTCTTTTTGTCTTAGAAGTCTCTTTTAGATGTCTTGTTCTGTTAGGAATGCTCACTGCTCTAGTCCTTTAATACGCCCATCACACATTTTCACCATGTCATCTATAGGTACTTGTTCTGCAGTGTTAACACTGTCATCTTCATCATCACTCTTACCATATCACCTGGATTCAGAATCCATTTCAGCTATTTCACAATCTGTGAATGAATGAATAACTGGAGCCTCATTATCAATGTTAAAAACCTTTGATACCCACTTCTTCCAGGCGACTGATGGATTCTGAACTGAAAGGTATATCTTCTGCATGTGTAAGGAGGTCAGACATTTGGTTCTATTTAATGGAGAATGGGACTGGGAGGGTCTTTTTTTTCCCCCTTAGGATGCTGAATAAACTGTGCGTTGTTCACCTGTGCTTTGACTGTGACCCATCACATGAGATCAGGTGTGGAATTTTCCACTTCTGTCATCTTCTTGGTGCTCAAAAAGTTTTGGATTTTGCTGCATTTTGGATTTCAGATTTTTGAGTTAGGGATGGTCAGCGTGTGTGTGTCTGTGTGTGTGTGTGTGTGTGTGTGTGTGTGTACTCACAGTCATACCTCAGAGATATTGAAAATTTGGTTCCAGATCACCATAATAATATGAATATCACAATAAAGTGAGTCACAGATATTTTGGATTTCCAGTGCATATAAAAGTTATGTTTACATTATACTGTAAACTATTAAGTGTGCAATAGCATTATGTCTAAAAGATGTGCATACCTTACTTAAAAATACTTTATTGGCCAGATGTGGTGGCTCACACCTGTAATCCTAGCACTTTGGGAGGCTGAGGCAGGAGGTTTTCTTGAAGCCAGGAGTTGGAGACCAGCCTGAGAGAAATCATGTCTCTACAAAAAATAGAAAAACTGGCCAGGTGTGGTGGCGTGCGCCTGTAGTCCCAGTTTGCAGTGAGCTATGAGGATGCCACTGCACTCTAGCCTTGGATGACAGAGTGAGACCTGTCTCAAAAAAACAAAAAAAAACCACCATAGAAAAATATACTTTATTGCTAAGAAGTGCCAACGATCATCTAACACTGCAGAGAGTCATAATCTTTTTGCCTCAATGTTGATGGCTGCTGACTGATCAGGTTGGTGGTTGCTAAAGGTTAGGGTGTCTGTGGCAATTTCTTAAAATAGGACAAAAGTAAAGTTTGCTGCATTGATTGACTCTTCCTTTCATGAACAATTTGTCTGTGGCATGCAATGCTGTTAGATAGCATTTTAGCCAGAGGAGCACTTCTTTCAAAATTGGAGTCAATCTTTAGAACATTGTGTTGGAAAAATGGCACTGATAGACTTGTTTGGCATAGGGTGCCACACATCTTCAATTTGTAAAAAAAAAAAAAAAAATGCAACATCTGAGGAGCATAATAAAGTGAAGTACAATAAAACAAAGTATGCCTGCATACATGTGTACACACACACACAGATTTATTTTAAGGAAATTGCTCATGCCATTTTGGAGGCTGGCAAGTTGAAATTTTTGGGGCGGGCAGGTGGACTGGAGACCCAGGGAAGAGTTGATGTTGCAGTCTCAAGTCTGAAGGCTGCCTGGAGGCAAAATTCTTTCTTCCCTGGGAACCCCAAACTTTTCTCTTAAGACTTTCCACTGATTGGATGAGTTATGAAGGCTAATCTGCTTTACTCAAAGTCTATTGTTTTAAATGTTAATCACATCTAAAAAATACATTCACAGCAATATCTAGACTTGTGTTTGGCAAAAACTAGGGTACCATGGCCTAGCCATTTACCCATAAAAGTAACCATCACAGGAACTAGGAAGAGAAGTAAGTTTATTTAAGAATTTTAAGTTCAGCTGATACTATTTTGATGACCTCTGCCAGAAGAATTGAATTTACTATCCAGCATTGTAGCAGGTCACTATGAAGTCAGAGAAAAAATTTTGCTTATGATAACTGAGAGAGAAGCTTCTAGAGAAAACAATTAGAAATAGAATCAAATGTGTTTAGTAGCCTCCAGTTGGTTACTACTATTTTCATGGTTAAAGAAAGTTCTTTCTCATTGAGTATTTGCTATGTAATAAAATTAAACCAAGCTTATGTGAGCCAAGAGCTCTGGGGGAAAAAGCAAAAAGAATGTGCACATCAGCAATATTCATTTAAGGTTAAAAGATTCTTAGTATTATTAATCAAGATTTTAAATGTCCCAAAGATACAATACTTCTTTGCCCAGGACAAGATGTCCTATTCATAACCCAGATGAAAACTATATAAAAAGCAGGAGAGAAGAAAGTGGTCCCTAGAATGCATTGATCTAGATTAATGGTTCCAGTCTGCCATGTTGTAAATTTAACTTCTATAGCTGTTTGTGCTCTAAAGGGTACTCAATAGGCCTGAAAGAATTAATGCAACTTCTAAAAGTAGGCCAACTAATTTATAGGCAATAGCTTACATACCAGGAAAAACTGGATCAATAAGTAATGCAATATTTATTTCCAAGCATCCTAGCAATGTTTTTCTCACTGAAAAGTGAGTAAGGATGAAGTCAATCTGAAAGTGCTTTTTTTCTGAAGGTGGTGAGTACAAGGAAATGCCCCTTTCTGATGAAGGAGGAGTATGAGACAGTAACCAAGGAGGCAAAGAGGAAGAGGAAGAGGAAGAGGAAGAGGAGTGTGTAGCAGGAAAAATAGGACAGACCTTTCCCAGCCTGGTAGAGGGGGACATAAAAATCTAAGAACTTGGATCAAAATTAAGAACAAAATCAAAAAAGAAAAGCCAAGTCTCTCTGGTAATATAATTACTAAAGTCCCATTCAGCCCTTCTTTTATTCATTCATTTATCAATCCTCCATTTGTTTGGCTGTTGTTTAGGGAGCATGTACCATGTTCCAGAGCCTGATCTGGGTGCTGAGGCCATAACAGGTATAGCCTGTTCTTGCCTAGGCAACGTCCATCTAGCCTTTTCTGGAACTTGCCTGCACATAGGTCCTATTCACACCAATAGCTTCTCAAGTTTCTCTGCTGAAGGTGTTCTCTAGGCCTGGGTGTGTGCTCAGAGGTCCATTAACACCTTCAAGCACATAGTTGTACTGCCTTCTTGTCTCCCATTTGACATTCCAAAAATAGATAATTGAAAAGAGAGAACTGGCCAACAATGGTGAAAGTACATCAAAGAAACAAAAAGTGATATTCCTGGAAGTGGTATTTGAATAGAATTTATAGAAGAAACGAGTAGCATGGAAATGTTGACACTGCTGTTGTTTGAGTAACTATGAGATAAACAGACAGAGGAACTTAGTGAAGGCACACTTATTGGCAGAAATGAGGAAGGTGGTTGTGATGAAAATGTTGAAGATGTCCCAGAGGAAGTAACACCAGCAAAAACTTCACATCAAGAATTTTCAGAGGTATTTCACAACATTGAAAGCACAAAGGATGAAATACTGAGAGTTGATCCATCCTTGCAAAGGAGTATTACAGTTTGCCACAGTGTAGAAAAAAATTCTTGTTCCCTTGCATAAGTTATTTGAGATACAGTTTGAGTGAGCATTCAAACTATTCCTCATGAATGTTTTTACAAAGAAATAGAACCCTTTGATTCTCGATCTTTCTAATGTTTTCAAATGGAGTATTCTAAATAAATATCAGCTACTTTATGTTCTTTTCATTTCCTGTACATTTGCCACACAGAGTAACCGTGTCTTTAATGTTTTCACAAAGTTTTTAAATAATAATTTTCCTATTGGTTATTAAGATTACTTTATAATATTTAATGTGTATTGTCCTTTTATTATCTACCACTTACTGTGTAGAGCAAGGACTTCCTGTGTCTAGCTGAGTACCTGGATGAGTTGCTTCAGCTCATATAGCTCATTTTTCTGTCTGAAAAATGGGGATAAAGACAGTGTCTACCTCTTAGGGATGTTGTAATAATTATGAGTTAATGCCTATAAAACAATTAAAACAAATAGTAGATAATTAGTTATCATTAATTGAATGTTTTATTATATTTCATTGTATGGTATATCTTTTCTTTCTCTCTTTCTTTCCTTTTTTTTTTTTTTTAGAGGCGGTTCTCACTCTGTCACTCAGGCTAGAGTGCAGTGGCATGATCATAGTTTACGGTAGCCTCAAACTCGTGAGCTCAAGCAATTCTCCTGCCTCAGCTTCCCATGTAGCTAGGACTATTGGATCACACCACTGCATCTGGATAATTTTTAAATTTTTTGTAAAGACAGGTACTTGCTATGTTGCCCAGGCTGGTCTCGTACTCCTGGCCTCCCAAAATGCTGGAATTATCGGCATGAGTCGCTGTGCCCAGTTTGTATGGCTGTATCTTAATTTTTAAACAATCACTATTGATGAAACATTTACAATGTTTCTAATAATTCTCTATTATAAACAATGTTGTAATAATCATCAGTGTATATGCATCTTTGAACACTTGTGTGAGTATATCTGTTAAATTCCTGACAAATGGTAAGCATTAAATAAAATGACCACTTAAAAATTTAGTAGGTATTTCTAGAATGCCTTCCAAAAATGTACCAAAACGAATATGTTCCTATTTCTCCATAATCACACAAATTGTGGATATTAGCAATCTTTTAAATTTTAGCTAATATGATAGGCAAAAATGATATCTGATTTTAATTTGTATTTCTTTAATTAGGAAGGAGCTTGATCATTTTTCTCATTTATTGATCATTTTGTATTTCTCTTGCTGAAAGGCTTATTATAGTTCTTTGCTCATTTTTATATAAATGTGTCATTTTTATATCAATTTTTCTTTTTATTCCTTTTTTATTCCTTTTATTTATTTTCATATATTAAATAATGAAATTAAACATTGCAAAAATAGTTGTATATGATACCTAGCATAGGTTAAAAGCAATTTTTCTACATTTAGCAATTCCTAGTTCTAGGTAGTAACACATTTTCTTATTAACTTAAAAAAATTATTTTAAAATAAACATCAACTCACAGGTAGTTGCTAGAACAGTATGTAAAGCCCTGTAAACTCTTCACTCAGTTTCTCCCAATAGTGACACTTATGCAGCTATATTACAATATCGTGAAATTAACAATGGTACAATGTCATTAACTTGACTTTATCTAGTTTTTATTCCTCTGTGTGTGTGTGTGTCTGTGAAGTTCTATGCAATTTTATCCCATGTATAGATTCATATAACCACAACCACAATCAAGATATAGAACTATTTTATCACCACAAAGGAGCTTCTCTTGCTACCTTTATATTTGTGCCCACCCATCCCTGTCCCCTAGCAACTATTGATCTGTTTTCCATCTCTATAGTTCTGCATTTTGGGAATGGTATATAAATGCAATCATACAGTATTTGACCATTTGAGATTGTCATTTTTCACTAAGTATAATAACCTTGAGATCCATCTGGGTTGTTTATATCAATAGTTTATCTTTTTATTGCTGAGTAGTATTCCATTGTATAAATATATCAGAGTTTGTTTATTCATCCATTGGAGGACATCGAGTTGTTTCCAATTTTTGCCAGTTGCAAATAAAATTGCTATGAATATTCATGAACATATTTTTGTGTGAACATAAGTTTTTAATTCCCTGGGATTAATGCCCAAGTGTGTAACAGCTGAGCTATATGGCAGCTGTGTGTTTAGTTTTATAAGAAACTGCTAAATTATTTTCCAGAGTGGCTGTACCATTTTACATTCCTACCAGTAATGTATGAGTGATAAAGTTTCTCCTCATCTTAGCCAGTATTTGGTATTATCTCCATTTTTGATTTTAGTCATTCCCATAGATATGTACTGATATTTCATTGTGGTTTAAATTTGTATTTTCCCAACATCTTTTCATGTGCTTATTTGCCATTCCTATCTCACCCTTGGTGAAATGTCTCTTCCTGTCTTTTACCTATTTTCTAATTGGATCATTTCTTTCTTTTTCTTCTGATATTTGAGAATTCTTTATAGTCTAGATAAAATTGCTTGTTGGGCTGGTGGCTCACACCAGTAATCCTCACATTCTGGGAGGCCAAGGCGGGAGGATAGCATGAGGTTAGGAGTTCAAGACCAGCCTGAGCAAGAGCAAGACCCTATCTCTACTAAAAATAGAAAAAATTAGCTGGGTGTGGTGGTGTGCGTCTGTAGTCCCAGCTACTTGGGATGCGACAGCATTCTAGCCCAGGTGACAGAGCAAGACACTGTCTCAAAAAAAAAAAAAAATTGCTTGTGGGATATGTGGTTTGCAACTATTTTTCTCTAGTCTGTACCTTGTCCTTTTATCTTCTTAAAAGGATCTTTCACAGAGCAAATGGTTTAATTTTTTTTTGTTGTTGTTGTTGTTGTTGAGGCAGAGTCTTACTCTGTTGCCTGGGCTAGAGTGCCATGGCGTCAGCCCAGCTCACAGCAACCTCAAATTCCTGGGCTCAAGCGATTCTTCTGCCTCAGTCTCCTGAGTAGCTGGGACTACAGACATGCACCACCATGCCCGGCTAATTTTTTCTATATATTTTTAGCTGGCCAACTAATTTCTTTCTATTTTTTAGTAGAGACGGGGTCTCACTCTTGCTCAGGCTAATTTTGAACTCCTGACCTTGAGCGATCCTCCCACCTTGGCCTTTCAGAGAGCTAGGATTACAGGCGTGAGCCATCATGTCCGGCCTAAAAGGTTTAATTTTTGATAAATTCCAGTTTATCAATTTTTTTTTCTTTTATGGTCTTCCTCTTGATTTTTAAATGCTCACATATTAAGGAAATTAGTCCTATGCCTGCAGATGTATTGGAAATATTTTTCCAATTTATAGTACTTTGTTTCATATAAAATTTTTCTTTTCGGTAGTCAAATTCTTCATCATTTAAATCTGTTATTTGTTTTATGGTATGCTTTTCTTAAAACTTCTCCTTCTTAAAATTCTCTTCGCCTTTGGCTTCTGTGATATGCTTTCTGATTACGTTCAGCTGTCCCAAAATGTAAGTCTTTACAAATGATTTTCAATTATTGACATTTTTTTTTCTCTCTTCACTTTTTATTCCCCTTAGCTGATCTGACACCTTCAGCAATCACTTCTGGCTTTGACTTGGATTTCTAGCTCCTGATCGATTGGACATTTTGATATGGCTGTCTTTTCACCACCTCAAAGTCAAATGTCCCCAAAGGAAATTATTATTCTCCCCACTTTGGTTAAGGACATCCCTGTCATCCTATCCAGGAAACTCCAGTATCATGTTAACCTTTTTCCTTTTTCTTGTAAACACATACCACTTGTCATAAATGGCTACTGATTTTATTTTGTAAAATCTTTTAAATCTGCTTCTTCATGGTTCATTTAATAGTCATCACTAATTTGAGATGTTGTAGTTGCTTTTTAAATAGTGTTCCTGTGTCTTCTCTTTCAGTCCGCTCTATATATTATTCTCAGTGTTGTCCTTCTGGAACATAGTCCAAATATGTCATCCTGCTCAAAATCCCACAATAAAAGGGGCAAGTAAAAAGATATAATATCAAGTATCAAAAATTATATAGAACCATGGGTAGAAAAGAGATTAAAAATTTTATAGGAGAATATTATATGTAATTTTATGCTAATGTATTTAAAAATCTTGAAAGAAAAGGATGTTTTCCGTAGAAAATATAAATTACCAAAAGTGAACAAATAGAAAACCTGAATAGGTCGATAAACATGGAAGAGATGAAGAAAATTTACCATTTGAAAAGGGACCAGGCCTAGTGTTAGTTGCTACAGAGGGAAAGAAATAAACATGCAGTCTCCACCTATAAAGAACTTACAGCCCACCAAAAAAAAAATAGAAGTTTTGAAAACCAATGCAAATAAGTATTATTTAATAAATTAGGCCAGACAAAGCAAGGGACTGAGCTTGGCGGTTTACTTCTTGTTTCCTTGAATTAATAATCTTTATGATTTTTTTTCCAAATAAAATACTTGCATACAGAATCATCAAACAGAAACAGGTTTCTTTTTTTTTTTTTTGCATTGTTTTCTACTCTGGAAGCCTCCAGATGGCAGCATTTTACTTTGGAAGTAGATGGTCAGTGCCTGCAGTATACCTCCAGCTTTTTAATTCACAACAGCACCCAAGAGTTAGTCTGTCAGTAGGGGGAGGGGATGGGAGACAAGGTGGTAGGTGTGTTTCAAAACAGTCTGACCTTTTACACTCTTCTCTGATTTACCATCCACAAAGAACCTCTGTAAATTGGTAGTTCGGGTAAGCAGTTTCCCTGCAGTTATTATAGAAACAGATATTTTATCCTAGCTTCATTTGTAGTGCTCCAGTTAAATAGCTAAATTTTCTGTCCCCAACACACCATTTGCACAGAAACAATTTTTATTTTTCATCTAGAAAATTAGACAGTAAAGAGCCAATATTACAATACTGCAATAACATCAGCCCTGGCCCAAACTGCTGAAATGGCTTCCTTCTTGCATTGGTAGAGCCTCTTTTTCAAACTGCGTTTATCATGTCATTCTCCTATTCCCAACCTATGGCTTCTCATCACAACTAAGGTAAACCCAAACTCCTTAAAATGATCTGCAGGGCCCTGCAGGATCTGGCCTTTTCCATTTCCCTGACCTCATTCTCTGCAACTCTCCCTCTTGTCTGCTCACTTTGTCCCAGCCACCATGGTTTTGATGTTCCTTTAACACAATGGGCTTGTTCCACCTCTGGGGCTTCGCACTTCCTGAGTGTCTCTCTGGTTTTTGCATGGCTCACTTCCTCATTCAAGTCTCTTCTCAAGTGTCACTTCTTCAGAGAAGCCTTCCCTGATCACTGCCCCTTTCTCCCCATTTTATCCTTACCCTGCTTTTTTCTTCCCTATTGGAAGAAAAAAAGTATCTAAGAATTTATTGTCTGTCTTTGTCAAGCCAAATGTAAGTTTTATGGAGGATTGGGACTTTATATTGTTTACTCCTATCTCCCTAGAACTTAGAAAAATACCATGCACATATTAGGTGCTTAATAACTAGTTGTCAAATGAATGAATAAATGAAACAAAGTTCAGTCAACCTGATGTCTCTAATCCACCTCTTTTGACCCATTGTGTGGCAGAGATTTGGAAAGTAGCAGTCCAAACCATGAGTTAGTCTTATTGATACTAGCTTACTGAGCTTTTTAGATATTCATGATTCTGTACAGTTATTTCTTAAACAGACGTGATTTTAAAGTTTCCCCAAAGTTGTCACTAAAACAAAAGTAGTCAGATAAATGTTAGAGATTAGATATCATTAGCATTTATATAATTAAAAAATTAAAACTATAATGACATCAGATTATTATATAATAGATCTATGGAATTAATCTTAAATGAAGATAATTTTACTGAGAAGTTATGCAAGTTACCAAAAAGGACTTGTCACCTATGTCAAAAGAATGTTTGCATTACTAATCCTGGATGATATTTTGTCTGCAAAACAGCTCTGAGGCATAGAATATTCAGGCTGCAAAGAGAAGAGTGTAAATAA
The DNA here is from genome assembly GCA_963574885.1 of Lepilemur ruficaudatus. Classification (NCBI taxonomy): domain Eukaryota; kingdom Metazoa; phylum Chordata; class Mammalia; order Primates; family Lepilemuridae; genus Lepilemur; species Lepilemur ruficaudatus. Next base: position 65,310 of record CAUYRT010046315.1, on the reverse strand, counting down.
TTAAGATGTAAATTCAATTATGGCTGTGTCCCCATTACAGTTCTTTTTTTGGTAATAACAATATACTGTGTCCTCAATTTATAAATGTCATTGTATCTGGATGTAAGCATGTAGAAACAGAAATTCTGAAAAGTTCTTGTAAATAAAAAGCAAGTTATGACATATTTCCATCTAGATGGATCTAGTTATACTCCCAATACTTGATTCAGCTTTGCAACTACATAGAATCCCCAAATTAAAATTATAATATAATAATTTAAATAATATTCTATTCTGAAAGATAGTAAAATAATTCCTTATGTTCTTCCTTTGTAACAGTAAACAATCTTTAGGCTGAAATATATTAAATATCTTATGTAAAGTAGAATCAAGAACTTAACTTTTTCATAGTACCATATTGAGTGTCCCTGTCATTTTTCTAAGTGCCATTAGCTTAATTTGTATTTTTTATTTTAAAAAATCATTTCAACTATTTTGTTCATATTTATCATATTATAACTAATAATAGCAGCAATAACCTGTTAAGAGTTTGCAATATGCCAGGCGTTGTACCAAGTACATTCAAACTACTTGATTGACACGCACGGGCTAGTCTTGGAACCCAGTCACCATTTACAATAAATTTGCAATGGGAAAATAATCTCCAACTTTTAAAAGCACTGTCTTACAAATGAATTTTCCTAACACAGTATATTTGTAAGTAGGGAACTGTCTGAACAGGGTGACTATAACTTTTAATGAATGGAAACCTATGCAGCATGATAAATTGAATCAAATTAGAATAATTTGTATGCAGGAAAATATTGAAAATCTTTCATATTTTATCTCCATACAGCATTCTTGGCATTTAACAATACTACTGCTGACAGCATTGCTCTCTGTGTATTTGCAGAACTACAAAGTCTGATGCATGCATGACTTGCAGTTACTTTCACAATAAGCATTGCCCGTGTAAATTCAGTCTATGGACTGTAGTGTGGCAAAGTTTTTTGGGAGGAATGCCTCTACCCTCCATGCTAAAGGTTACCTTTCCCAAATAGCCACATCATTTCTGACTGACTGCCATAGTCTCCAGATTTTCTGCTGCTGCTCTTGTGTCTATAGAATCTGCATTGGTATGATTCAGGAAGACCTTACTAATATTCTTTGGTTTACTTTTGTCTTGACTCACCAGAAGTTAGTTCACCATAGAGAAGTCATTTTGATGGAGAACCCCAAATCTCCTCAAAGTCATATGACAAGATGCCAGATTATTCTTCTGGCATACCAAGGTGGATATTACAGACATCTGTGGTTTATCCCTGCTCAGCATCTATTTCCCTACATTGAGGAAAAATCAACTCCTTTGGGAATGAGCCTCCTCCATTGATTCAGTTGAGGCCCATGATTCAACCAGGGCTGAACCGTCCTCTGGAGCCAATGATTGGTACATGACAGTTGAATGTGATATATGCTCTGACTAGAGAGACTAGTTCAAGAGTAGGACTCTAACCTTGGGCAGGCCAGTCACAGCCATGAACATCAATCTTGGACTTTCTGCTGGAGCCATTGGGAAAGAGAAACTTTCCTTTGTTTTCTGGAGTTGCTAAGCCTAGACTTGCTAATAGCCATTTTGACACTTGAGGTCAGCAGAATGAAAGCAACATGGGGGAAAGCCAAGATAGGAGGTGGAGAATATACAAACTACATTGTCTGAGCACCTGGATCTAGCTTCACTTGAAGCTAGTAAGCAAACCCTTAACATTTTAAACTACATTAGCCTCAGTTAGTTGAGTTGGTTTCTATCCTCTGCAACCAAAAGATTCCTGAATAACACAGTGGGGATGATCAGAAACCAAACCTCTAGAACAGTTATGTGGCTATACTTCCCTTTCCAAAGATGTAAACGGTCATATTGAGGACCTCGGTTAATACTGAAGACAGACCCATGAAATCAACTGCCAGAATTTCCCCAAAGATTAGCAAGTGGACTGAAGGTTGCTGGCACTATATTTTGGAATTCTATTAGGTTATTAAGTATGAAATGTCCAACTTTCCTTAAGTATTAATACTAAGTTTGACAGTTGATATCTCTGACATTTCACTTTGCCACTTCTTATTTTATTTTTTGTGAAGGTGCATCCTCAGTCTTTCAAACATACATTTTGGCTTGTGATAATCTTCCAGATTTTTTTTAGAGCAATTTTTATGAAATCATGAATAAGTGAAAAAAATCACGTTATTTTCAATTATGAGTGTCATTGTGGAACCAATGCAGTGCAGACAGCTCAAAATATCAACAAAGCGTTTGGAAAGAATGTGGCTAATGAACATCGATGGTTTGAGAAGATCTGTTCTGGTGATTTTAATCTTGAAAATAAGCCACATGGGTGACCTAAGACCAAGGTAGATAATGATGAGCTGAAAGCTGTAGTGGAAGCAAGTCCATCTCAACTTACCCACAAATTAGCAGCAAAGTTTGATGTTACTATTCCGACAACATTGGACCATTTGAAACAAATGGGCAAGGTAAAGAAGCTGGATAGATGGGTTCCGCATGAATTAAACAAGTGTCAGAAGAGAAATTATCTGGAAGCTTGAGTTTCTTTGCTGTCGTATCATAAATGTGAAGCATTTCTATACCGTATTGTTATGTGTGATGAAAAATGGATTCTTTTTGACAATTGCAAGTGTTTGGCACAATGGCCGGATAAAAATGAAATGCCAAAACACAGTTCAAAACCAAATATACATCAAAAAAAGGGACTGGTGTCTGGTGTTCCTGCATTGGTATTATCCACTCCGGCTTCATAAAATCTGTTCAATCCATTACAGTGAATGTCTACTGCAACCAGTTGGATGAAATGATGAGAATGCTTGTGATTAAGCAGCTGAGACTGGGCCACAGAGACAGGCCAATCCTCTTGCAATCCCCGTGTCCCACAAACAACACTGCTCAAATTACAGCAGCAGGACTTGGAAAGTCTCTGTCATCCACTGTATTCACCAGACCTTGCACCAACTGACTACCACTTCTTCCAGGCTTTGGACCACTTCTTGCAAGGAAAAATATTCAATTCTCAACAAGTCGTGGAAAACGCCTTTGGCAATTTGATCGCCACTAGCTCTCCAGGCTTCTTCACTGCTGGCATAAACAAACTACCGTTAAAATGACAAAACTCTGTTGACAGTTTAGGTGCATACTTTGATTAATTTCACTGCTTTTTGTTTGGGATATAATAAACTACACTTTTTGTTTGAAGTCGAACATTTCATATTTAATGACCTGTACATTACGGCTCTTTACCCTTTTCATAAAACTGCTTCAGCAGAGAATGATCATTAGAGAAATGTTAGTGCTACATCATCATATCAGTTCTATAATCTTAAAACAAATCTTAGTATTTGGTTGAAAGGCACAGTAGTTAATATTAATAAGTATATGAGGACATCCCAGTTGAGGTACCAAAGAGTTCCCATGTGATGCACATACTTTTTTTTTTTTTTTTTGAGACAGAGTCTCACTCTCTTGCCCGGGCTAGAGTGCCGTGGTGTCAGCCTAACTCACAGCAACCTCACACTCCTGGGCTCAAGCAATCCTTCTGCCTCAGCCTTCCAAGTAGCTGGGACTACAGGCATGCGTCACCATGGCCGGCTAGTATTTTCTATATATTTTTAGTTAGCCAATTAATTTCTTTCTATTTTTAGTAGAGACAGGGTCTCGCTCTTGCTCAGGCTGGTTTCGAACTCCTGACCTTGAGCAATCGGCCCACCTTGGCCTCCCAGAGTGCTAGGATTACAGGCGTGAGCCACCGCTCCCGGCCATGATGCACATACTTTTGAATTTAGGCTCTGCTTTCCACCTTTGTGATCATGACCAAGTTATTTAACTTCTCAACCATGGTTGCCTTGTATGTAGACTAGGAATAATAATAATACTGCCTAATAGGGCTTTTAAAAAAAAAAAAAATTGAACAGATTACTTTAGGAAACAAACTTAGAACAAGCCCGGGCATAAAAAGTACTCAAAATAAATTAATTTTTAATTTTAGGCTTCACATTTGGCTCCAGAAAGGACCCGAGGATTCTCACACCATGACACCATCCTCATCTGTTCCTCTGGCCACATTTGGACATGGATCTGGCAGCCCAAGGTACAAATGCAAGATTCTAGACTAGGCCTTAGAAAGTTGTCAGTTTCTTATGGGTTAATGGTTAATACAGAAAAGCAACAAAGTATGACTGCTATATCAGGATTGTATTCATCCTTGAAGCAATTTCCATTTTTGTATGTTCACTTAGACCAGTTTGTATGCTATGAAATCAATGAGAAGAAAATTGTGTTGGCATGCTATCTGGTTGGCAAAAAAAAAAGACATTTTCTTAGACCATATATGCCTTTAAACATTTTTACTTAAAATTTTGTTATTCCCTGCAAGTGAGTGATTACAGCATTACAAGGAAGATATTGTAGTTGTACAATAGCCTTCATTCAGCTGTCTTGAAGCAAATATTATACATGTCAAGCGTAAGTACAATCACATGTTATAATGGGAAGCTATTATAAGAAAAAGGATGTAACATCTGAAATTGGTCAGAAAATCAGAGAAAGGTTGGCCTTTTGGGAAAATTTTTAAGCTATACTCTGTTGAGTAGTGTTGCACAGTTTCTGTTATAGGAATAAAATTATTAGAGACTGAACATAAAGCATTAAAATAATTTAACAAAGATTTTTTTACTGAAATAATTGATCTCAGCTTTAAGTAAATAATTGCCCACATCTCTCAATTTATGGTTGCTTTTAATAGAGTTGTTCTGCCTCCTTATTTATTGTCAGACTGTCAGCTATCACATTATTACAACTGTCAGAATTCGTGGGTCTAGAAGCTACCGCTTTGAATTTCTTGCTCTAATATGCAATGGAGAGGGAATTGGATTTTCTTTAAAATAACTGTGAATAGGCTCTAAGTGAGAGTCAGAGAGTTTACGAATAGTTAATTGGGTGACCTTAGTGTATGGGTTTGTGATTTTTTTCCTGAATATTCAAAAGCTGCTTTTTGCTTACTTCTGGCTTTCTCAACCATGTCCAGATGATGACGTGACCTTTGGTTAAGTGAAGCGCTTTTGCAACAAATTTAAAATTTCAGGGACTTTTTATGTAGTTAAGCTTTGCACTTATGCATGATTTATTTTCCCTTGCTCATGACCTTCCAATGAGGGTGTTTAATGTCAAAAAGGAACAAATCCAGATTCTATCTTTGGTATCGGTTGCTATGTGAGATTAAACCCCTTCTTCTTCTCTAGCCAGTCCAAGACAATCATTGGCTTCATCATTGATTTCTGAATATACCTCGCTTACTGTTGTCCATGTGCAGTCTTTTGAACCTTTGCTTTGAGTTAAGGCACATTTTCCCACCTCTCTTAACCTTCTTATGCTTCCTAAGCCATCTCACATACTAATGTTTCCATGACTCTGAGTCAGACCACATGAATCACTCTCCATCCTAACTGCCTATAACTATAATACGTAGTCCTTCCTGTGCATTGGGGAGCGGATCAAATACTATCACTTATCATTCTCTATTTCGGGGTATATATACTTAGTATATCCAAGTATGCTATTATCTGCTCTGAGCAAATGTTGTGTTCCTTCTACAGTACAGATATGAAAAGAATATTATTAATACCCCTTTTATATTCTTCCCATTATCTTTTCTTATGTCTGGTAGAAAAGAGATGACATCTATTCAGTCAGAGATGACAGAGCAGCACAGGGTGGTAGTGATATGAGCAAAATTGTTTGCCTTTCGTTGTACGTATCTTTGTTTTTCCTTGAACAAGCCTTCTTTGTATAAACATGTCTGGACATTGTCATGTTACATCGTAATGGGAAGGAAAAAGCAATTCCTTGATCACTAATTTACATCTGTGCATGGCTTTAAAGGAAACGTGGGCTCAAAGGATTCAGTTGCATACATGACAGTTAAGGTAACAGGTCCCCTTGTAGATATTAGAATGGTTTCAGGCACTTGCTTCAGACAGAGGATATCTTATCCCAGACTTACGGTCCAGATATATGACTAACATATTTTTATATTTTCTTCTTCATATTTTCAACTTTAGAAGAACATCTTTTTATAATTTTGTTATTCCCATCTCAATCTTTGTATTTTGTCAAAAGGAATCTTTTCCAATATATTTCTTCTCTGTTTTGAAATCACTTTAATGGAAAATTTGCTGTACTTTTTTGCTATATTCCAGATGAAGTTTATTTTACTCTTATTCCAGCCATTTGTTAATGAGCCATATAAATCCTTTGGGTTTTCTTGACCTAAATTGCAAGTTTTTTTTTTTTTAAGTATGACAACATAGTTACCAATTATTAGAGATGAATAAAATTCTTCCTGAATGCCCTCAGCCCTCACAGGCCCTGAACCTAGTACAGGGAGCGGCCTAGAGTCCACACAGCTGCATTGCTTCTGAGTGGGAATACCCGCTCCTAGTCCCTAAGCTGCTGCAAAACAGTGCCATTTTGAGAGCAGAGCTGACACCAAAGTACATCCTGGCTTGGGGCCCAATAGCCCCTACATCTCCACATCCCTGGGGCCCACCAAGATTCCCCCCCACATTCACCCAGAGGACTGCAGCATCACAACACTGGCTGGACCCAGTGGTGAGGCCATTACCTTGTCACCCAAACCCATGCAAGACCTTACACCCTGAGAAATAGGTGATCCAGCACATCAGGGAGTCTGCGCTCAGGACACAGGGAACCATACCATGCATTCTCAAAGCCTGATAACAGCCTTCCAGGGACCACCACCACTGACAGCAACCTTAACCTCCTCCAACAGTGGGACCACTGTGCACCCATGTGCCCCACCGAAGAGCCTAGGGATCCACCTAACCACCCCACCACAGGTACCTCTGGTGCCTGTGTGACCTGCTGGGGGACCCAGGGATCCACCTGCCCTGCCTACCTGGCCTACCATTGACACTGATGGTGTCCATATGCACTGCCCAGGGGCCCAAGGACCAGCCTGCCTGCCAACAGGGACTTTGCAGATGTGTTTAAGGTTAAGGATCTTGACATAAGGAGAGTATCCTGGATTATCTGCAATCTCCTCAATATACCTACTCATCCCTCAAGAACAAGTGAAAGTGCTCCATCTCTGGGAAACCTTCTCCATATCTCCTGTCTGTGTGGGATAGTACCTCTTACCATTGATGTTTTAGTGTTTGGTCCATTTCCTTTGGCACCTCCTTGAAGGCATATTTTGAGTCTTCTGTGTTTAGCACATCACCCACATTAGAAGCTCAATAAATTTTTGCTGAATGAATATATGTGATGGATAAAACCAGTGATATTACTGATGGGAGCATTTATTGTGAAGTAAAAGGTGCTGTTAAAATGAGAGTTTTCAGCTATAGAAGAGAATAATTTGAATTTTCCACTGTAGGCAGCTTTCTGGTGAGAGTAGATGGCACCAGATACTCCTGAATGTGAATATATTTGAATCCAGGGAGAGTATCAGAGAATAAGAAGAAGAACCAAGCCAGATTCAGGAAGAGTGGGAAGCTCTGACACTGCAGGGCCAGGACCTAGAATCTTGTTTCGCCCCATAAAGCCTGGTCATACTCTGCCTTGCATGAGGGACAGAGCTACAAATAATATTAGAGGGTTTGATGTCTAGTATCATTTCAGTTCTAGCATGGCTAAAGTGCTCCAAAGAGATACAATTTGAATAATGAAATTGGTAAAATCTTGTGGAAGATGCAGGGGCGATTGAAAGCTTACCTGAATCGTGAATTATCCATGCTTCACTGGAAAACAATGAGGCAGAACTTTGGCTTTTATTACTGCTTCTGATACAAAGTGATTAGTTTTAATTTTAGATGATTGCACATGCTTATGTAACACACTAAATTCTATTTGAGTATTAACATTTTTGTTTTGTCCATTCCAATTTCAGACAATTTACTTGAGGTTATGGAATTGTTTCTTTCTAATGAATGCATTAGAATTGAATATTAAGATATATGGAAGACTCCTTTCCAGTCCTCATGGTTAATCAGATAAAGTAATTTTTGTCTCTGATGCAGAACCAGAGATGAATGAACCTTTGAACTAAAATTAGATTAAACTGACACAGTTGTCTGAAGAACAGGAATATGCACACCCTTTGCTAATATTTATTACAGGAGAATATGATCGTTTTCTGCTGTTGATCATAGAGGTGCTAGCCATACCAAGAAAGTTAAATTGAACTTAAGTCCTAATATGAGTCCCTCAAGTTGGCAAAGGTAGTTTAGCTGCTTTTCTTTAATCAAGAATATTGACTATGTAGTGGTGAACAGAAACAAGTTAATATATCAATAAGAATTATTTACCATTATCACATGAATTTAGCCATATACGCCTGTTCAATTTTTGCTGATCTATAGTTACCACAGGGGTTTTAAATCTAGAATTTCTTTGGTAATCTTGCATACTCTCCCTGTTTTTAAGTTATAGGAAGGGGTAATTATGGGTCACTCATAAAGCTTATTTTAAAATCTTGACATTTTTATTTATATAGGCTTATTCATATTATTGTTACATAGTTCTAAAAAAGTTGATTTCAGCAGAGAAAATAGCGATTCTTTCTGTGATCTATCACCCAATGATATCATAAGTTCAAAGTCAAAGGAATGACTACAATAATTTAAAAGACAACTGGGTGAATTATTTTTTCAGTTAACCAAAAGATATCAATAAAAATAACATTAAAAACCTTGATTTTAGTATTAAAATGATGCTAATCTTTCATTTCATGATCAAGACAATTTAAATTGGAAGGCAATTAAAAAACAAAAACTCCACATGCATTTAAACCTCTAGTGATCACAGACTGTGCAAACCTCTCTCAGAATGAAATGAACCTCTTGAAGTGTATTTTTCAAGAATTTCTCTAATGGCCTAGGTCTGAAGAAAAGTTTTAGCTTCTACATTTTGAAACACGGAAAGGTTGAAAATATCTTAGATTGCAGAAAATGATCTTTTTTTCACCTTGACACTATGCATTTTGAACTAAAAATGTGTATATGTAGTCCAAGCAGTGTTGTGGAAATAATTGTATACCCAAACACATGTTATTCATGTTAGGATCACCTGTTAACTTTACCTTTTTTTTTTTCTGAAATAATGAGAAACCTAGACCCTAATGTTTGGAGATAACTGTCACAACTTAATTGTTATTATAATATGAAGAAAAATAAAATTGACTCAGAAGATCTGAGATGTAATATTGTCCCCCAAATTGTAAAGATGAAGTTTCATCCCTACAAACTCGGTCAAGGAACGTTTCTTTTCAGCATAGGAATCAACAACCTATATTTTTAGGGCCAAGAGTGACACAGGGACCACTTTTTATTTGCCTCCAGCCTGGCTCTAGACACCAATGCATGTTTCCTACTGTTTTTGTGCAGAAGTTGCCTATCTTGCCACTTCAAGTGTATTTGCTTAAAAGCACAAAGTGGAACACTGTCCTCTCCTTCTTGTCTCAAGAGTTATAATGCCATGGTAATCTTCCTTCCTTATGCTTCATTGGAAGCAATGGTTTTCCCCACTAATCAGAGGAGATAAAAGTTCACCCCCTGCTTCACCCACCTGAATGAGTTGGGCTTAGTCATCATACAATCCTCTCTTCCTCACATTTTCCACCCCCACACTCTGAAAATCTAAGCCCATCAGAAGATGAATAACCCTTAGGATTTTGCTTCTGAAAGGTTGATGGCACTTACTTGGCAGATTGGTTTTGATCAAATTGTTCCGTGGATTTTTCCTTTAACTTTGATATTTTTTTCTTTACTTTCTGACGTCTCATTTTCTCTGAGAGAAGAGATTCAATAGTAACATTTACTTCTTTTCACAATCATTTCTAAGAATATTGCTATTGTTTGCTTACTATCTGAAGATTCTTGGGAGAAAAGTGCTTTGTGCTTGTAAAAGGTATGAAACATTTCATTTTAGTATTTGAGAAGAGATTTACCAAATAGAATGGCTCTTAGAATAAAAGTGAACCACTTTTTACCTGAAAAAGAAAACCAAAAAAAGTCTGAAAGCACTGTATTCTTCTGAAGCTTTAAAAACTCGCTGTGAGTTTAGTTTAAGGTTTAGATGGGATAAAAACTAGAGTAAGAGAATATAGTTATGCTCAGGACAGTGGGTTTTAGCTAAAAGTTACTATTTTTTAAAGAAAAAATTCTCGTCATTTATACCCAGAGGGAAATCCTTCTTTCCTAGCTTGAGGAATTTTGATGGTGACAAGTCCACAAACTGTGACATCTGAAAACATGCACAGTGCTCATAAGCAATCTGGTGGCTTTGGTACCTTGAGATGTCAACTAATGAGAGACTTTCGGAGGATCTAACAATCCATGGAAGAGTGGCTACTCTTCACCAACTACTTTTGGGGGAAAATTGCACTTTAATGACACCTTATAATGTAGTTAGTCTAAAATACTACATTCTCTTCTTACTCTTAAGAAAAAAATTCTCAATTTTGAATTTTCAGGAGATAGAAAATAAAGCCACAAGAAGAGATAACACCCATGTCTTATATAAAAAGTAGAACCTGTTTATGATGGACACAATTTACTTATTCATTCATTCAATAAACATTTATTGAGCATCTAGTATGATGTGCTATGCACTGTTAGTCCAGAAATAACTAAGATATGGTTCCCCTCAAAGAGGGACTCAGATGAGGGAAGATGGACATATAATCAAATAATTATACTACCAGGTGATAACTGCTTATGTTAAACAATATACAAGCAGCTCAGAGAAGAAAGTGAGTAATGTTTGTCAGACATTGCCGGATATAGTGTAAATTCTACATCAGATCACTCTCTATAGACATTTCCATGTCCTTTCTGTATGGATGTCTGAGATAATGCTGGGGGCTTCCTGGCTGAGCCTCTGCATGGGGCCATGGACTACACTGTACATGGTATGCCCTGGAGTCAGGCAGTGCACCACCTACGTAGACCATATGTGGTGGCCCAGTGCCTAGCACATGCTGGGCCCTCAACTTGTTGAAAGAATAGATGAATGAATGTACATGCAGAGGGATAGTTTGTGGAGTAGATAACTTACGTTATGTAGAAGAAGAAACATGGGGAGCTGTAGAGATGAGGTAAGTATGTCTAGTTTCCAAATAAAGTCTTCTACATAATGGTAGAGAGAAACCACATTTATGATAGTAACAAACATTTAGGAACAAGGTTAACAAGAATTGTCCAAAACTCATAGGAGGTAAACTTTGAAACACTTCTGAAGGACACAACCATAGACTTGAACAAATGCAAAGTATATCTTCTATTCTTCAATAGCAAAACTCACAACATGTTTCCTAAGTAAATTTATTAATTTAATGCAATCCTAAGGAAAACACCAACAAGCTTTGACGTGAGGTTAGATAAGTTGATACTAAAGTTTGTATGTAAAAACAAACATCAAGAATTTCCAGGAATAAAGAAATAGCACTAAAAAAGAAAAACACGAGAGAGAACTACTCTTACCAGGCATTAAAACATATTGCAAAGCCTCTGTGATTAAAGCAGTGTGGCACTGGTATATGGGTAGACAGAAAGACAAGTGCAACAGAATAAAAAACCCAGATAGAGATTCAAGTTCATACAGAAATTCAGTATATGATAAAGATGGCATCTTAAATTACTGAGTCAAAGATGTATGTGAGTGGCCATTTGGGAAAAGGTAAAATTAGATTTCACAACATACGAGAAGAATAAACTCCAGATTCTTCTGAGATCTCAATGTAAAATTCTAACAATTTGAATACTAAAAGAAAACATGGTGAATACCTTCTTAATCTTAGTGTGGGGAAAGGCTTTCTATCTAGGACTCAAATTCCAGAGACAACTTTTTAAAAAGTAGTTAAGTTTAACTACATAAAATAAAATAAAAAAATGTTTCCATCGCTTCTGTGACATTTCTGCCAGAGACACTTAATCAGAATCTAATCATAAGAAAACATTAGACAAACCTAAATTGAGCGACATTCTACAAAATAACTTCCTTGTAATGTTTTAAAGTGCCAAGATCATGAACATCACTGACAGAATGTCTTATTCCACACTGAAAGAGACTAAAGGGATGTGATGACTTAATGAAACGTGATTCTGAACCAGATCTTTTTGCTATAAATGACATTAGTGGTACAATTGGTAAAAACTAAAGGAGTTTAAGAATTAGATAGTAGTAATATGTCAGTGTTCATGTCCTGAATTTGATGCTTGTATTGTGATTATAAAAGAGACTTTCCTTGTTTGTAGGAAAATTGTGCTAATGTTCAGGGATGATGGTGCAGCAGGTCAATAAGTCACTCAAACTGTTCAGGAAAACAAAAGTTCTTTGTATTATATTTGCAACTTTTCTGTAAGTTTGAGATTGATTCAAAATATATGTGTATATATAACTATCTTGATGAAATGATTGATTTCATGGGAAAAAATTTAATTACCAAAAGTGACCTCAGGAGAGATTTGAAAACATAAGCAGGAATTACCAGAGAAGAAATATGTAATGTTGCCAAAAAGCAACCCCCAAACCATCATCGAGTCCACATGTTCTCACAGGAGAATACTATTAAGCTCCTAAAGAACAGATAGTTCCAGTGCAGTCTAAATTGCTCTGGGACATAGGAAAAGAAGTAAATCTTCCATATTATTTTAATAAAATGAGAAAACATTGAAACCAGAACCCAAATATGACAGCAAGAAAGAAAAAGAAAATGACAGAAAAATCTTTCTTATAAATATGTAATTCATCTAAATAAAACATTGACAAACAAAATCCAACAGCACATTAAAAGAATAATAAATCATGACCAAGTGGCACTTTATCTAGAAGTACAGGAATAATTCAGCATCACAAAAACTATTAATATAACTTGCCACATTAATAAAACAAAGTGGAAAAATTATATGATCATCTTCATAGATGCTGAAAATGTATTTAATGATAATCAATATGCATTCTTCATAAAGAACCTACAAATAAAATAGGAATCAATAGATATGTTATATCATGTTAGAGAAGAATGCACCCTCACCTTAAAGTGACATCATGTTAATTTAAGATTGTACCCTGGAAGGGTTCCAAGCAAGACAAGGATACTCACTGCTATTTATCATCGTTCTGTAAGTCTTGGTCAATGCAATTAGAAAAGACAAGGAAACCAAATGAATAAACACTGGAAAAAAGGAAATAAAAGTATTGTTATTGTCAGATGATATATGCATTGAAAACACAAGAGAACCATCTGGAAAACATGTAAGCACTGAGTACAAAATTATATAGAAATAAGTATCCTTCATATATACAGATAACAGGCAGCATTCATTGCAAACCCCAATTACTGGTACAGGACTCAGCATTTCCAAAAACACCTTTGGGGGTTTTTTCTTTATACTTGGGGTACACTTCAGAGGTGAGTTATCCAAACCCACAGTCTGACTTTTCTCTCTGGTAGCCTGTAGGATTTTCTCTGTGATTTTAATATTCTCAGTTGCAATATGATGTTGGATTGTATACATTGGCTTGATATGCTCCTTTCATTTAATACCTCATGTCTCTTTACAATTAGAAAATCTAAGCCATTTTTAATTTAAATATTGTATCTCTCCATTTTGTCTATTATTTCTAGAACTTCAATTAGATATATATAGGAACTGATCTTTCTATCCCAATGTCTCTTAATATCTCATTCATACTTGCTATTATTTATCTTGCTTTGGAATTCTCAGTGGATTTCCTAGATCTGTCTCCTAATTCAATACTTCTCTTTTGGTTGTACTTAAGGTCCTATGTAGGGATAAGGGAAAACTTCCCCTTCGCCCTCTGAAGGGTCACTGAAAATCAATGGACAACAGGCAGATATAGGAAAAAAGGTATACTATTAATTGTTTCATTTTAATGGGCATAGCAACAGGAGAATGATTACTCAATAACCCAAGGGGGTACAGATGTTTATATACCCTTCTTCACAGGGAAGTGGGAGATGGGGGAAATGAGGCAATTGGCGGGATAGTAAGTCTGTTGAGTCAACAGAGCAGAAAGTAGTTTGTGACAAATCTGTCCAAGTGTGTTGACAGAGCAGTCTCTTTTCCTGTGATATGAGTTAAGTTAATGAAAACTCAGGGAAGGGACCAGAGGTAATTGTTTTTTCCTTTGGGGAGTCAGGACTTCAGGCAGATAGGGAACTTCAGACAACATCTTCATAGAAAGCAGGCAGGGAGTTGGGGGGGGGGGGAGTCAGTTGATCAAAGAGACCTTGAGGCTGCTTCTTCGGTCCAGCATATCAAAGTGCCATATTTTGGGGTATAGGATTCTGAGCTCCAACACAACAAAGCATGATGAATATTAGGTATAGGACGCAACAGGAATATCTGGCTGGAAGACCTAACCCAGGATTGGGGTTGGAGAAAAAGTCTGCCAGAGAAAACAATATTCTACTTTAAGGAGGTAATATGTTGATTTTTCATTGAGAGTTAGATTTCTTGGCTTAATGTTGGATGTTATTGGAACATTGGTGTGTGTGATTGCTTCCATGCCTCTCTCCGCTAGTGTTAGTTTGAGGGTATGATGGTCTTTTTCATCCAGATCACCTGGCTCATACAAGTGTTCAATGTCTGTTGAATTTATTAGAATAAATAGGTTTTGGTTTTGGGGTCAGGTATGGTGGCTTACACCTGTAATCACAGCACTTTGGGAGGCTGGGGTGGGAGGATTAGAGACCAGGAGTTTGGGGTCAGCTTGAGCAACATAACAAGACCATATCTTTACAAAAAAAATTTTTAAATTAGCTGGGCGTTGGTGGCATGTGCCTGTAGTCCTAGCTACTGAGGAGGCTGATGCAGTAGGATTGCTTGAGCCCAGGAGTTTGAGGTTACAATGAGCCGTGATCACCCCTGCACTACAGCCTGGTGACAAAGCGAGACCCCAACTCTTAAAAGGAAAAAAAAGTTTTTGTTTTTATTAATAAATTTGGGATCTTACAGTCCCTAGAAAAAAATTTACCTACCTATTTCTAGCTAATGAGCAACAGTGACATCTGGTGGTGAGGGTTTGAATTTGATTCCACACTTAAAAGTAAGTCCCTGTCAATCTGCTGCTGCTTTATCACAGAATCGGAATTTTGGAGTGGCCTAGCCCATTCCAGAAGAGGACTGGTTATGTAGCTCATGCCTCTTGTCTCACAGATGAGGAACTATTGCTCCAAGGGTTTCAGGGTCTTGAAATTTAGGCTCTATCCCCATGTATATCTATAGCCCATCACATCGTAGCTACTTAGGCCAGAACAGAGCTGAACGAACATAAAGTATTTTAAAGTTCTCATGGGTCAAATAGTAGAACTGCCAAATATTGTGTATACACTTGGTCCTGCTTGAAAGCTCTTCAAATAGAATGGGGAAATTTGAGAGAGGAAACAGAACATGCACCAGCCAGACGGGATTGCAACTCTATCAGTGAATAACTTACTTTGTATAAATTCATGGAAGAACCAGTACTGCTCATGCAGCCTAGTTTCATTCTTAGAAGAAGAGAGCCTGCTTTCCCCTTACTCACTGAAATGAAGCAAAAGAATTTGTTTTTTGCAAGACAAAAGTTAGGAAAATCTCCCTTTAAATTCAGTAGTGATAAATGGGTCTAGAGTGGAAGTGAGTATCCAGTTGGGTCCCTCAGAGGAACCTAGGAACGGGTCTTTTAGCTCCAATTTAGTATTCTGAGCTTCTTATAATGTTGGTGCTAAGTCCTTTTCCTACCCCAGGGTAACTCTGAAGCGTTACAGAGTGACTAAAATTTTGCCATCACACCTTTCAGTTACAGTCCTTACCTAATCTCACCTCATGTACAACCATGTCTACTGTCGTCCCCTTCCTAGCTCGCTCATTTCTATCAGCGATACCCCCATCTCCCACTGCTACCCCTTGGGCTCAAACTCTTAAAGGTGTCTTTCCTTCCTCTTGTTCTTTTATCACTAGTGAATCAGTCACCAAGTCCGGTCAGTTTTTCACAAGCAGAGCCATCACTCAGATTTGTCCTTTTTGTTTCCCTGTTGCCTCCACTACTTTAAACCTAGGCCCTTCACCTCCTGTTTCTGCTGCCCAGCACTACCAGTATTTGTTTGACCTTTATACGAAGGAGGCTGAAATCTCCCTATACCACTGTGGAGGTAGTAAATTAAATATTAGTAAGTGCACAAGGTGTTGGGGACCTAATCAGTAGGGGAGAAACTGATAACTTACTGGGATCAGGTGACTTTCATTCAAGTGTTTTGAAAGACTGTGATCTGAGCCAAGAATGGAATTGAGAAATTTGGGTAGAAAGTAAAAATATGTTATTAGCCTTGTGCTGAAGGCTTGGTGGAGAGCCAGGGTAGAGCTCATCCATCAGAGAGGTCCCTTGGAACTAAGGATTGATGAATCTTGGCAGAACATTGAGTTTTCTAATAAAGTCAACAATGATGAATGAGATCACATATATACAAACATATCTTAGAATAGCTCCTTGGATAAAATAAGATTGACTGTAGCCAAAATGGTATTAAACTAAAACACAAAATATGCTGGGGAGTCTATGGGAGCCCAGTAGCCAACAAAGAAAGTCCAAATCCATGGCAAGTTGAAGAGGCCAGAACTTCCAGCAAGAAAGGACTTGAACCTGGAGAAAGTTAACAATTTTTTTAATATATGGATGGTCCCTGATTGTGAAGTGGAATAAATTAATAAGGCTTAACCCTGGGCCAAAAATATCTAAAGACAGTTTGCCTGTCTTTGCTCTGAATCTGTACTCACAATATCTTTCTGATGAGTCTTTTGGCTTCGTGGGAGTCTGATTTTGGGAAGAGAGAGTCTCTGGATATGGGCCACAACCCTGAATATAAACTAGTGGCTTCGTGTTCCTGGTTTACATGTCAGTCAGTTAACACATGACTAGTGTAAGTCTGGCCCCAAGAGATATTCATGATATAATGAACCCAAGGATTTGGAGCCTGCAAAGCTGAGCTCTAGAGTGGAGAGCTCTGAAATGGAGACAGCCAAATATGGCTGCAACAAAACTTACTTTCACTATAAGCAAAACAGCTAAATCTGTAGTAATACAGATATTAATATAGATAACTAAAGAGAACTTCACATTTTACAAAGCAATTTATGACCCTATTTGATTATCATGATAATAAGGGTACTATAGCTATTATATTTTTTATTTTATTTTATTTACATTTGCCAACACCTCAATCTTGGACATACCGATTTTAAAAAGAAATTTGAGGTTTGTGACTTGACTGATGTCAGAGAGTTAAAACCCGGACATGGCTAATTCTGACTTTTTAAAATTTAATTTTGCTTCTCACAGTAACAGTAGAGTCACTGCATATGTTACATTTACTTATTTGTGGGAGAGAGAATTTCATTGTGGGAAAATCTACTTGGTGACTCTATTATTATTAATAGGGACCACTTTAAAGTTGGAGCTGCATGGGACTGTGGGAAAAATCTAATTTAGGGATTAGAAAAAAAATCAGTCGCTTCTTGCAATTTTTGGATTGACTTTTGTAGAGGAAGACATTTTCCTGAAGATGTGTTTATGGTGATGGTTGGCAAGGGTACTTTAGCTTTGATTCTGGGTACATGCAGCAGTGTAGTCTCTGTGTGATTTCTTTGGCTGTGAACAGTGTCAGTGGTGTCTGTAATTTCCCCAGTGGCTTGGCAGCAGTTATTAGTAGAAGCCATGGTGAGACTTTGCTGAGGATCAGAATGCCAGGTGGGCATTCAGGTCCCATGGTGGCAGTAGTGAGTGTCCCTGACCTTGGGCCACTGGGTGGTGTCTGTGGCCACCAGTGTTAGCAGGTCCAGGGAGTGGGGAGCAATTTTTGGGCCTTCAGGCAGCTTTCTCGGATACCTGCTGTGGTAGTGGTGAGCCAGATGGGTGGGTGGGTCCTCAGGCCCCTGGGCAGCATGCATGGTGTGGGTGATGGTAATAGCAATGGCAGGATAACCCTCAGGCTCCCAGATAGTACTCACTAATGTTAATGATGGCTGTAATGGGCTGGACAGGTAGGTCCCCTGGTTCCTAGGTGGCGTGTGTGGGTGAGTATAGTTGGTGGTATTGGTGGCAGGATAGGTGAGCCTGTCTTCAGGTCCCCAGGAGGAGTATACAGATGCTAGAGGTGGTAGAATGGGCAGGGCGATCGTCTCATCCATGAGAGGGGTACCTGGACTCTAGGGTGGTGGTACTAGACCAGGTGGGCCTGACCTCAGGCCCTCAGTGGTGGTCAGGGGTATAGGTTGTAGTAGGCAGCACAGGGCAATCTGCAGTGGTGGGTGTGATGAGCCTGACCTCAGGGCTCATGCTGCATGAGCACAGTGGTCCTACTGTTGGTGGTGGGGTTGCAATCAGCAGTTCCGTGCAGGGAGCTGTCAGGCTCTGAGGAATACACACTTCATCTCCAGCAGTAGCAGTGGCCTCAGCGGTGTACAGAGGGAACCTACATTCGGGACATGCGCTGGAGCACAGATGCTGTGCCACTGGTGTGGGTGGGGTTGCGTCTCACAACCGAGCAGAGAGATTTCAGGCAGGGAGCTCTCAGGTTCTGGAAAGTGCATGCTTTAGTTCTCTTTGTCCCAGGGGCAACCTTTCTGGTCCACTGCATCATCCTTTCCCTGGAGAGTAGTACTCTGTGTGGGCTAGAGTGCTAGGGACCCTGCAGCACCATTGGGTCCAGCCTACACTGTGCTACTGCAGCCTTCCAGTTGGAGGACTCCGGAGGATGCAAGTAAGGGGGTCCAAGTTGTGGATATGTGGGGACTGTTAGTTTCTAGGACAGTCCAGTAAAGGCTGGGCTCTCGCAATGGCACTGTACTGTAGCTGCTTAGGTCTGTGGGTGGGGTGTGACCCAGCACAGAGTTCCCTGTCTGGGGCTATGCCCGAGCAAGCTCTCCAGATCACTGCCCGTGCTAATCCCAGGGCCCACATGGGTTAAGGAGTTCTCCTGTGGCTAGAATTGCAGTGGTCCCCAGTGGGGACCCCCGAGAGTTTCTCAGTTACCATTTCCCTGCAATAGGGAGCCACTCTGAGCTCCCGGCCAATCCCAGCCAAGCTGGCTGCTCCCTTCCTTTTCCTTCTGTGCCTCAGGTGTTTATCGTGATTTCTGTTGAACTCCAGTGTTTTCTCCTAGATGTTCTATTTCAGGTGTGATTACCTGTTTGCAATTTTGGTTCTTCTTTCTGGAGAGGGCGAGTGTCCGATGTCTCTAGTCAGCCATCTTGAAAACGTGTTCGGTGTCTTGACTGGTGGTGCATACATGAACCTACACATTATAAGATTATATAGAACTACATACACACACAAAGATGAATATGTTAAAATTGGGGAAATCTAAATAAGATCAGTGGATCGTATCAATGTCAATATCCTGGTTGTGATATTACGCTATAGTTCTATAAAATGTTACCATTGGGGGGAACTGGTAAAGTGTACAGGGAGCTCTCTGTATATTTCTTACAACTGTATGTGAATCTATAATAATCTCAATAAAATCTTCAAATTTAAAAGCAAACAAATAAAAAACAAAGAACGGTGTCCTACAGGTACTTTTGGTTAGAGAAACAAAGTGGGCTAGAATTAACAAACATCTGTATAATCTACAAGAGGAAATACATGGTAACCCAAATTCTCCATCTTCCTGGATGGTAAAACATCAAGTTTATAAACTACAGAAAATTCTTGAGACTGTATACATGGGCACGAAAAATGGCTGGAGAGCATCAGTGGTGGCAGTGAAAAGGTAACAAATCTAGAGGAAAATCATCTCTGGTTTTCTAAGAATGGGTTATTGTAAGAATAATATCCTTGTCAAAAACAATCCTTGAATTGCTGGGGCAAAATGTTACCGCCCCCCCTTCTCAAACTTTCTAATATGCACTCTAGAATGTCTGTTTTGAAATTCTCCTGAATCCTTAACTTTGTCACGGCATGTTCTTCTCATCTGAATGGAAACCTGGCTTTCTGCTGGGAACAATGCTTTCCAGAAGCCCTCTAAGTAGACCTGGCTGTTCATTACCCCATGCCACTAGGATGAAAATAAACCTCTATGAAAATAAACCACGTTCGTTACTTTTAAAATATTCTAAAGTACACAAGATTTAAAGTCTCAAGATTTAAAGTCTCAACTGATGCTCTGTTCCATCCAGCCACTGCACCTATTTCCATAAGACCTCATGGTGGTCTGGTGCTGCATCTTCTCATGCATGTCTATGGGTATTCACCTTATGAAGAAAAAAAAAACGAAAAAAGCACAACTGTTAGATAACAAGATTTCCAAATCGTAAAAGTCTAGATAAATATTTGGAAAACTCCCTTGGATCATCTTTCCTAGAAATTTGCCTCCCACCCCAGGTAACCCTGAAATATATTAGTGTCTTAAAGTGGAAAGAGCCTTTAAAAAAAAAAAACATATAAGTGTTGTCCTCTATGAAAACAAATCACGTTCATTATTTTTAAAATCTTCTAAAGTGCAAAAATAAAAACACAGCACTGCAATTCTACCACCCGAATATAACCGCTTTAAATATTTCTATGTCACTCTTGTTTTTGCGCCTATTTTGAAAAACCACAACTTTATTTAGCATTGCTCTCTTGCGTCCTGCTGTTTTTCACTCACCATCGCAATATAACCATTCTTCACACTGTTTTACATTTTTCAACGTTATCTTCACGGCTACGTTAAATTTCAAGGTGCGATTGTTCACTTTTCAACTCCCCTGCAGGACAGCGAAATTTGCATTTCTGTGCAGAACGTCTGGTCCACAAAACTTTTTTTAAAAATTATACTCCACAAGATTTAAAACCTCACGCATCCGAAGCCCTCTCTCACCCAGCCCACCGCGCCTATTTCCACACCGCCCCACCCTGGGCCACCCGCGCCTCCGCCACTTTCAGCAGCCGGGGCGCTCTTTCGGCCGGGGTAGAGGCGTGCAGTCGTCGCGAGAGTGGCGTTGCTGGTTTCCCTGGTGACCGTTGCCGGAGCAGCGCTTGCAGCCGGCCGGAAGGGGTGTCAGAGCCGCGGCGGTCCTAGAGGAGAAGAGCCGAGAGGCCGCTGTGAGTGCCGGGGAGGGCGGAGGGGCCCGGGCCGGAGCTGGGGGAGCCCCCAGGACCCGGGGCGCGGACCGGAGCCTGCGCGCACACGCTGGCCCGCGCGCCGCCGCTGCCCGGACGCCACCTCGTGCCGGGCGCCGAGCCCGGTCTCGCTTCCCCTCCTTGGTCCGGTGACTCTTCACTCCTGCGCCTTCCGGGCGGACACTTACTTTCCGTCAGGTGCACGGGTTAGAGAGGGGCGGAGGGTGGGTCGCCCGCCCAAAGCCGTGTAGTAGACCCCAGTAGACCCCGTAGTGAGAACTCCAGCTGCGGTCCCCCCGGCCGGCGCTGTCCCGGGCCTCTGCCGCGGAGCCCTGTCGCACCGCACTGAGACGCAGAACCAGAACTACTCCACCGGCGGTAGTTCCACTTCCCCCATCTCCCGGCCCCTCTTCCAGGACCCGCCCCCGTAGGACTGGGGACTCGGAAGAGGGAGTCTCACTCGAAGCGGACTCCAGCCCAGCGAACCACACATCTCCGCACTCGCATCCCAAACGCATCCCTGCGTAGACGCTGGCCCGTCAGGCAGTGGGTGGGCCTTGTTTGGCGGTGTTTAGGGCGCCAAACTAGGTATTCGGGGCGTCTCCCCCCACCTCCGGGACTCCAGGCTGTTGCCGGGAATACTCGAAGAGAGCATAGTAAAAAAAATAAAAGAAAGAGGGAGAGAGAAGGAAAAGGAAAGAAAGAAAGTGGCAGGCTGGTGGGGGCAAGGGAGGCGCATTCAGCAAAGGGCCTCACTCCTTCTTCACTGGTCCCTGGCATCTAGTCACTCAACAGCCTCAGAGTGGACCCCACAGCACTCCTGAGTGGGTACCACTCTCCCCACCCCATGGCTCTACGTTCTACCTGAACAGAGTTCTTTCCGTGAAGCTTTAGCCTTAAACTAAAAAAAACACACAAAAAATTAACTAATGGCCTTAAAGCAGTTTTAAATTTACAGAAGCATTGGACAGAAAATACAGAATTCTTTGATATATTCCCTATTGCCGTTTCCTCTCTTGTTAACATCTTGCATTGGTGTGGTACATTTGTTATTGAAAAACCTGTATTGATACGTTATTACTAACTAAAATCCATAGTTCACATTAGGGTTCATTGTTTTATGTTCTATAGATCTATGGGTTTTGCTAAGTGTACAATGCCATGTATCCACCATTGAAGTATCATACAAAACAGTTTCACTGCCCTAAAAACCTCCTGTGCTCTCCTATTCATTGCTACCACCCCCCCCCACTGATCTTTTTTACTTTTCTATTATTAATATTTTGCCTTTTGCAGAATGTCATACGGTTGCAATCATACAGTATGTAGCCTTTGCAGACTGGCTTCTTCACTTAGCAATATACATTTAAGTTTCCTTCATGTCTTTTCACAGCTCAGTAGCTCATTTCTTTTCATCACTGAATAATATTCCCTTACGTGAGTGTACCAGTTTATCTATTCACCTATTGAAGTACATCTTGGTAGTTTCTGAATTTTCTCAATTTTGAATAAAGCTGCTATGAACATTTCATGTGCAGGTTTTTTTGTTGTTGTTTTGTTTTTTTGAGAGAGAGTCTCACTCTGTCACCCTGGGTAGAGTGCAGTGGCATCATCATAGCTCACTGCAACCTTAACCACCTTGTATACCTAGAATAATTCCTACTTACATGGTCATGATATATAATTCTTTTTATATATTGTTGGGTTCAGTTTGCTAATATTTTGTCTAGGATTTTTGCATCTATATTCATGAGAGATACTGGTCTGGAGTTCTTTTCTTACAATGTCTTTGTCTGTTTTTGGTATTAGGGTAATGTGACCTCATCAAATGAGTTAGAAAGTGGTACCTCTGTTTCTCTTTTATGGAAGAGACTCTAGAGAATTGGTATCCTTTGTTCCTTAAGTATTGGCTGGAATTTACCAATGAAACCATTTAGACCTGATGGTTTTTGTTTTGGAAAGTTATTAATTATTGATTCAGTTTCTTTCACAGAGATAGGCCTATTCAGATGTATCTATGTTTCTTTGTGTAAGTTTTGGCAGATTGTATCCTTCAAGGAATTGGTTTATTTCATCTAGGTTAGCAAATTTGTGGCATGTAGTTGTTCTTTTATTGTTATTTATATGTCCATGGAATCAGTAGTGATGGCCCCTCTTTCATTTCTGATGTTAGTGATTTGTGCTTTCTCACTATATATTTTTTCTTTCTTTTTTTTTTTTTTTTTGGTTAGCGTGGTTAGGGGTTTATCTGTTTTATTAATCTTTTCAAAGAACCAGCTTTTGGTTTTGTTGGCTTTCTTTATTGTTTTCCTGTTTTCAGTGTCATTGATTTCTGCTCTGATTTTTTTTTCTTCTACTTACTTTGGATTTAATTTCCCCTTCTTTTTCTAGTTTCCTAAGATGGAAGCTTAGGTTGTTGATTTAGATCTTGCTTCTTTTCTATCATATACATTCAATGCTATAAATTTTCTTCTAATCACTACTTTCATGGCATTCTACAAATTTTGATAGATTGTTATTTTCATTTGATTCAAAATATTTTAAAATTTCTCTTGAGACTTCTTCTTTGATTGATACGTTATTTAGAAGTGAGTTGTTTGATCTCCAAATATTTTGGGATTTCCACCTATATTTTGCTGTTATTAATTTCAAGATAAATTCCATTTTTGTCTATGAACATACTTTGATATCTTTTGAAAAATTTTGTTAAGATGTGTGTTACGTGTGTGTCACATAATGTGGTCTATTTTGGTGAGTGTTCCATGTGAGCTTGAGAAAAATGTGTGTTCTGCTGTTGCTAAATGAAATATTCTATACATGTCAATTAGTTCCAGTTGGTTGATGGTGCTGTTCAATTCAACTATATCTTTACTGATTTTTTTGCCTGCTGCATATGTTACACATTTTAATATTGTTCCACAGTTCTTGGATATTCGCTGCTGGTTTTTTTTATTTGTTTGTTTTTGTTTTTTATTCTTTTTGCCATTGCATTTCAGTTTGGGAAGTTTCTTTTGACCCGTCTTCAAGTTCACTATTTCTTTCCTGACTGTGTCCAGTCTACAGATGAGCCCATCAAAGGCATTCTTCATTTCTGTTACAGTGTTTCTGATTTCTTGCATTTCCCTTGGATTATTTCTTTCAGTTTCCATCTCTCTGCATATATTACCCATCTGTTTTTGCATGTTATCCACTTTTCACATTAGAGCCTTTAGCATGTTAATCATAGTTATTTTAAATTCTCAGTCTAATAATTCCAAAATCTTTTTCATACCTGATTCTGGTTCTGATACTTGCTTTGTCTCTTAAGACTATGTTTTTGCCTTTTATAATAGCATGCATTGCAATTTTTTTCTTTTTTGTTGAAATCCAGACGTGATTTATCAGGTAATAGGACCTAAGGTATGTAGGCCTTTAGTGTGAGAGTGTGAGCTTTTTGTATATCTGGCTAAGAGATTGGCTATATTTACTATTTTTTGTAGCTCTGGTGTCAGAGGGTAAAATTTCCTATAGTGTCTTTGTTTTTTGTTTCCTCTCCTGTCTTTGGGTTTTCCTAGAGACTCCTTAAAAAGGGTCTGAGGCTTACAGGTCTTTTAGCTGCAATCCTGCTATTATACAGGAACCCTATTGATGTGGTAGTAAAGTGTGGAAGGAGGGGAAATGCTCTATGATTAGGTCTCTGTATTTTAGTGAGGCTGAGTTGGGTATTTCCTTGTCTATTAAGGTCTGTTAACTTCGGTAAACCCCAGTCAGCCAGCCTCTGACAAAATAGCCTCCCTTGAGGACAGGCCTTATTAAAGAGAACAGAGAACTTTGGGCATATTTCAAAAGGGTTACTTTTCGCCTTCCTCTGCCAGAAACATGAGGAGACTTTTCCTCTGATCTTCACAGTGAGAACCTGGTAGGGCTCCTGGAAGTAAAAATTATGGAAGTGTGATGGTCCCCTAAGATCAGACCTCTTGGAGTTTTAAACTCCCAAGCTAGTCTACACTGAGCCTCCAGCAATTCATCAATCACAGTTTAGTGTTCCTGCTGATACTGGCTCTAGCCATACACTGCATCCCATAACCTGTGATTCCCCAGATTCACCTGTGTCTCTAATTTTCGGGGCAGCAGTCTGCCCTGTATCTCAATTCTCTCATGGATCTAAGTTCCATTGATTTTCAGTTGTCGATGTTCAGTTTGTTCAGCTTTTTTCTTGTTGTGAGGTTGGGATTAACAGCTTCTAAACTCTTGACATGTCAGATCAGAAACCAAAAGTTCTGTTTAGCTTTAACTTCTGAGCCTCTCTGTGACTCAGATCTACTACTTAAGTCCAGGGGAAATAACAAGAGCTGGCCATGCCCCAGAGCACCACAGGTAGAAGACGCAAAATATTATTAAGAATGATTTTAAGGGATTATGCTTTTTAAAGCATTTGTTACAATTACTTGTGGATAGCCTATTCACAGATATAATAGTTGGTTTCCAAAGATGGTTGACTAAAGAAAGCCGAATTTATTCATTTATTCCAGAAATATTTATTGAGTACCGGGTATGTGTCAAGTACTGTTACAGGTGCTATAATACAACATGAAAAAAAATTGATAACAATGTGGGAGAAAACAGATAATAAATAGGTAAAATATGCTGTATGTCAGATGGCAAAAAGTGTGATGAAGAAAAATAAACCTGGGCAGGAGAATTCAGGGAGTAGAAGCAAGGAAGGGGATGTAGTGTTAAATAGGGTGGTCAGGGCAGATCTGCCCAAGAAGATGCCCCTTTTTATTTTTTTGGTGGTAAAATTATTTTTCTTTCAAGTTTTATTACTATCCATTTAAAATTGTCCTCAATGCTTTACAATAAAAAGCATTTTTTCTATTTAAAAAAATTTTTTTTATTTCAGCATATTACAGGGGTACAAATGTTTAGGTTATGTGTATTGCCCTTGCCCCACCCAAGTCAGAGCTTCAAGCGTGTCCATCCCCCAGATGGTGCACACCACACCCATTAGGTGTGTATATGAGAAGATGCACTTTGAGTAGAGACCTGCCCAAGGTCAGGGAGAAACCATGTGAATACCTGGGGAAGAATTTCCCAGCAGAGGGAAAATTCAGTGCAAAAGACTGCTAGTTTGATGCATTCTTGATAAAGCGGGGTGGGTTGGAAGGGGAGCGAGGTTACACTGGGCCCTCGTTTTGTGCTGAAGTGGGCATGGTCTGAGTTATGTGTTAGCAGACTAATGTGTAGAGAACAGACTATGGGATGGAGGGCAAGGGCACATGCAGGGACATGAGTCAGGTGGCTATGGTAATGATCCAAGTAGATGATGGTTCTTGGTCTAGGGTGGTTTAGGTGGAGAAGATGAGAAATGTTCAGATTCTAGATATATTTTAAAGGTAGAATCAAGAGAATTTGCTGATGGATTGGATATGCAAGAGGTGTAGGGAAGACGGATCTTTAGTCGCTGCTATTCTTCATTTTTGCCACAGGACTTTTCTACATGCTGCCCCTTGGCCCCAAATGCTTTTCTTACAGTTAACTCCTGCTTGTACTTTATGGGCACTGCCCCACCCAGACTATGTCAGAACCCTGAGAGAGGCTCTCGGCACCACGTACCTGTCCTTCAGAGCACCAGAGTTATCATCGTATGCTTACTTCCATGGTCATTTGATCAGTGTCTGTCTCCCCTAGCAGACTACATGCTCTGTAAGGACAGAACTTTGTCTGTAGCTGCGCTGTGCCAGTAAATATTTGCCGAGTGATTCTTTGACCCACATCCTGTGTGAGCAAATGAATCCAAGTTGCTGGTGTGATTCTTTTATTTATTCATGGCATAAATGTTAATTTAGCACTCAATGCACACCTATGCTGGCATGTATAGCAGAGATAAGATTCAGAGATGAACATGATAGTTTCTAGCTTCAGGGTGGTGGAAGGTGATCAAAAGTCTTCCAGTCATTCTTCTGGACTCCCCAAAATACAAACAAGCACATCTTTGTGCCTGTTTTCCATGTATACCACCATCTCATGGAATAGTCAGGAATCAGGCAGGGCCAAGGGACATTTTGAGAAGTTTGGCTTTAGCCTTAGTGTTATGTGCTTCTAGAAAGCAAAAGTTTATCTTTATGGTTCCTGGGTGTCAGCAACCTCCACTGAGATCCTGTTGTCCTTGGTTAACAGTCAACCTTGACTTACAGTTAAGCTATTTTGGAAGAGAGGAAAGAATGTGTTCTGGGGTCCATCTCAGAGGGGTTCCTGGCATCTGCCCTCCCATTGCCCCTAACCACAGTTTCCTGCTCCCATGGTCTGTGCCCTAGCCAGCCCTGTCCTGCCTCCTTTGCTCTGATTCACACATCTGCCCCGGTCTCTACCTGGCAATACCTACTCACCTCTATCTGTTCCTGTCTGTCTCTTCTTCCTCCCTTTTCTCCTTCTTTTGATCCCACCTCCTCCTCACTCTATACCCTCTCCCTACACACTAGGTCTCAGCCACCTGAGGTTTCAGCCCAGGCTGCCGTCATGAACCCCAGACCCACCTAGCCAGCTGCCCACCAAGCATCTCCATGTGGAAGGCCCAGGACATCTCAAAGGACATCTCAAACCCAATGGTCCATCACCTTGTCCAAAGCCTGGAGAATTGCTTCTATGCCAGCACCTGCTTTCACCCCAGTTACTCAAGCCCCAAACCCCCAGGATTCCCTTTCTGCTTCTCTGCACACCTGCCTTCAGTCCCTTCCATTTGGCAGCAATTCCTGTTCCCCCTTCTCCATCTCCACTGCTGCAGTTTTGATTTATACCCGCATTGCTTCCCAGAGACGCCCTCCCAGCTAGGCCCTTTGCCTCCAGCTTCACGAAAAGCAAGTGTAATCCTATGGGCACCCTCTGGACTTCCCCAACACCTCAGGCTAAAGTCTAGGGCTCCTTAGCTAGGCAGATCCAACCCCCTTCCAGTGCCTCCCCAAATCTCTGCCTTGCCTTTTGGCTATCCTTAACCCTTCTCACCCACACTTACCACGTTCTCTCTGCAATGCTCTTCTAGCAGGAGATCCCTCTGCCCTGACTCAGGCACCCTCCCTCCCCTACCCCAGGCTAATTTCTTCAGCACTCAGCTTCAAGTTGACTGAGGTACCTGTCTCTCCGGCAGCATCTATGTCCCCAGCCAGCCTTTCAGAGCATTTACCACCCCTCATTCTCAAGCCCAGCTGAACATTAGACTCACCTGGGAAACTTTAAAAATAGATGCCCTGGCCACAGCCCAGATCAATTAAATCCAAATCTCCACTGGCCTCAGGCATAGCACAGAGCAGAGACTAATACCTTGGGGGCGGTTGGACCGCAGGTGTCCTCTCAGGACAGGCGTGATTATCTGTCTCCATGAGGCTTGACTGGGCCGAGGACACACCTTTTCATACATGATAATAATTTCCATGTTTTCCCTCACTTAATCCTCACAACCTCCCGGTGAAGTTCATTAACTATCATCATCCCGTTTTAAGATGAGGGTACTGAAGCAAAGAGGTTAATTAATGTTCCCAGGGTACAGTGTACATCCAAGAAGTACCAGTTCCCCAGTGACTTCAAGTGCAAGTCAAGAGTAGAAAAGGAGAAAAGCTTTATGAGTTACTGTGTTCATTCATTCAATGACAATTCCTGCAAACATTAATTTAAGGCTTACTCTGGACAAGATGCTGAGAATTAATAAATGAATAAGACATAAGACCCCTGCCCTTAAGAGGTCTCTTTGTAAAGGGAAGGAATATAATAAAATCATAGATTGTTATAATGCATTGAGATCAAGTCACGCCCTAGTGATTCTGGGAGCCCCCAGAGAGCCCTGTGGGGAATCCTAAAGGCTAAGCGAAAGTTAGTGGGAAGATAAAGGGCTAGGGTGGGAAGGCCTGGGGATGAAGGCATCCCAGGCAGGGGAATGGCTGAAGCCAGCCTCTGAGATGCCTCCAGGTTTAATCCTTAGCTGGAGTCACAAACCCAAACATCTGCAGGGGCTTATGGGAAATGAAAGTGGATGAATTCAACAGGTATAAGAAAAAGAATAACATTTATGTGCAATGGTAATGGGTGGCTGATATGGCAACTGCAGCATCTAGAAGTGGCAGGGACGGTGGTTGAATGGAAAGAACACACCCTGCCCAGAGGGAACTTCCTCTGCCCTGCAGCTGCTGTCCATGTGGGACAGTGGGCCCAGCATGGCCAGGTCTGTAAGCTTTTATAAAAGAAGCTAGAAATCTGTATTTAATTGAAATCTAAAAGTCTTTCAATGTTGGCATCAAATTCAAATCCTAACATAGCATTCTGTGAGTCGAACAAAAATGCCTGTGGGATGTGTTAAATTTAGCCTAAAGTTGCCTCCTTGTGTATTTGGAGTTTGGCCTAACGGTTTCTCTGTACATAGTGAACTGTACATAGTGAACCTAACTGGATGTGTAAACAGACTGTAACCTACTCTTGTACCAATCACAGGTGGCCACCTGTTCAAACCGTGTTTAAAGAAGGCAAGTGCTGAGCTGTAACCATCCCAGCTGTTTCTGTCCTCACTTCAGTTCTCTGAACATCACTTTCCTTTTCCAGTCCATAAATGTTATCCGACCATGTGGCAGCCCTGGGGTCACTCTGAACCTAGTCTGGTTCTGGGGGCTGCCTGATTTGAGAATCATTCTTTGCTCAATTAAACTCTGTTAAATTTAATTGGTCTAAAGTTTTTCTTTTAACAGATGGATACAGCCTTGGGCCAGCCAGAGTGCCCCCCGTGAATCCTGGCAGGGTCTTGCAGAGGCAGGAGCCACTTAGATCTGCTTTTAGAAAGGTCTCAGATAGTCACTGTACAACAGGGATTAGAGGGACAAAGGCAGGGTCCAGGGTGCTAGGGTGGCTAGAGAGATGGAGGGGCACTGGGAGGACACCTCTGGAGCAGACAGGAAATGGGGTGCCGAGGAGGTGACCTTGTGATGTAAAGGCAGTAGGTGCAGAGGCTAGAGGCAGCTGTGTTGCATGGCTTGGTCACTGTAGGCCCAACAACCAGGAAAACTTTCTGCTGGTGGGTCACAAGCATCACTGAGGGACAGCAAGGAAGAGGGGGAAGGGAGTCCTCAAGGAAGACCAACAGGAAGGAAGAAAATAATTTTTGTTTCTATTGATCCATAGATAACAAAGTATTTTCATACTGCCCTTTGCATTTGGCATTGACAGCACATCCATGGCCTCCATGTCATCATCTCCTGCTTATTGAAGAAAGGACTGAGGCCCAAAGAGGTCTAGAAAGTTTTTAGACTCACACAGCTGGCAAAGAGCCAAGCCCACCCAGGTGCAATATTGGCTCAGGCCATGCTACCCATGCAGTAGCCCAGACCAGCAGCATCCAATGCCAGGCTGTGCCCTGACCAATGACATCAGGATCCCTGGGCATGCTGCTTGGGTGTCAGTATCTTTAGAGCTCCCCAGGTGATCCCAGTGTGATCCACTGGGAGATCCACTGAGAACTGCTTTACATGCTGGTCACAGCCTCCACTTTGTTTTCCTGACTCCCTACCAACCCAGAATGGTTATTAATAGCTCTTCCTTTCATTCTCCAAGGTAACCCAGTTTAGAAAGGGAAGAATATGTTTGTCCTTTTTATAATCTATGGAAAGTAGGGAATCACAGGATAAATTTATTTTAAAACTGTATTAGTTACACTTTCAAATAATAGCCTCATTAGGGTTTTCTTCAATCTCTAGATACCTTTTCAAGTGAAATTCCTCTAAATTGGGTTAGCATACTAAGGACCCACAGTCCAAATCCAGCTCACTGCCTGTTTTGGTAATAAAGTTTCATTTATTGGCTTATAAAAGTTATAAGCCAATAAATATATAATGCTTATATAAGTTATAAGTGTTAGAAAATAACATAGCCACACTTATTCATTTATGTATGTCTCCGGCTGTTTTCTGCTACAGTGGTAGAATAGTAGTTATGATAGAATTCATATGGCCCAAAAGCCTAAAATATTTGCTATCTGGCCCTGTACATATTTGTTGTACCCTGCCTAAATTTAAAACATGGAGTTCAATTAAGTCACATTATATCCTTGTATTTCCCATCTTTTTGGACACCATGTGGTGGCTGTAGCTGTTACACATTCAGCAGAAGAGTCCAGGAGGTCCTGTAGTTTGAGGGTCCCCAGGACCACTGTCAGTTTTAATGACTTGCTAGAACTCAGAGAACTCAGAAAAGCCATTGTACTCACAGTTACCATTTATTACAGTGAAATAATACAGATCAAAATTAGCAAAGAAGGGACACCAGGCACAAGCTTCCAGTTGTCCTCTCCCAGTAGAGTCGTGTGGACAGTGCTTGCTTCTCCCAGAAACGCTGTGTGGCAGCACGCACTGAGTGTCACCAATGAGGGAAGCTCACCCAAGCCTTGGTGTCCAGAGTTTTTATTGGGAGATGGTCACATAGGCATGGTTGACCTTAGTCACTCAATCTCCAGCCCCTCTATAGGTTGAGTTGATACCACATATGGGGGTCCGAGGTCCCGAGGTGAAGAAAGACAAACATATCAGGAAGAATAGTCCAAGGGCTTAAAGGTCATCTCTTAGGAGCAAGTCAAGTGCAAAACTTTTCTTTGGAATGTTTGGGGTGTGGACAACCCAGACTTCCTGAGTCAATTCCCTACAGTTTCTTTTATTGGGCGAAGCTACCTGGTAAGGAGTTCCAGCGTAACACCAGCTCCTGTTTTCGCTTGACTTTTGCCTGACCCACGGCTCAGTCCACAGCACATTAGAACCACCTGGGCAGCACTTGAACAGCCCCATGCCTGGTGTCACCTCCAGACTAATTAAATTGAATTCTCTAGGGCGTCAGTATTTTTAGATTGTATCCCTTGGGATTCAATATTGAGACAATTTTAGAGCCACTGGGTACAGGCTCTGGGACTACCCCTGTGGGCAAGGTAGAGACAAGTATAGTGGGAAGGTAGAGATAGAGTAGTTGAGGGTGTGTGAGCAGGAAGAGCGTTCCTCCTGGGGGGTCAGGAAAGGACCATGGTATTTGTGTTGGCATGGGAGGACCAGCAAGATTTAAGTCTTGGGGGAGAGGGAGGTTTAGGGAAAGAGGAACAAGTTGACAAAATTAGCTAGAACTCGACATTGTGAAAGAGAAAACAGACTAGAAGGAGAGACTGAGGCCAAATCCCCCAAATCCTTTAATGCTATTGGACTTGGTTTTGTGACTAATGGGCATCTGCTGAAGCTTTTGGCACAGGGGCCTAGAGCTGTGCTTCAGAGAAACTGGTCCCTCAGTGAATGCCGGCTGGACTGCACGTGGGGTACGGAGGAGAGTGTGGGCAGCGAGGGCAGCAGGAGCCTATTTGATGAGTCCTGGGGACAGAACCATCATCATTTGTTCGCCAAGTATTCATTTCATGTTGGCCACATACCAGGCCCAGTGTTATAGGCACTGAGGATACAGCAGTGAGCCACACTCGGTGCCTGCCGCTGTGAAGCTGGTGGGAGGGAGAGAAGTGATCAACAAGTCAACAGATAAATATGTAACATGTCCGGTGACGCTGCACGCTACAGAGGAAGATAAAAAGGAAAAGGGTGTGAGGAGTGAGGGTAGGGATGCCTTTCTACAGTAGGGTGTGAGGAAGGCCTCTGATAAAGTGACATTTGAGAGGAAATGAGTGAGGTGGATGTCTGGGAGAAGACATTCCAGGGAGAGGCAACAGCAAGTGCAAATGCCCTGAGGTGGTTGTGAGCATGGTAAGGAGAGCACCATCAGTGGGAATGGAGGTACGGGGACAGATCTGGGGACAACATTTATGACTAATAATTGGACGTTAGGTAGATGATGTGGCTTGAGGTTGGTTTAAAGCAGGGATGCTTAATACTGGCTACACTTTGAAATTGTGTGGGAGGCATTAAAAAATTCCAGTGTCTGTGCTCTATTATTCCATTTATGTGAAATTCAAACAGGCAAAACATCAAAAATGTATAAGGAACTCTGACAGTAACAATATGATTAAAAATGGGCAAAAATGTGAATAGACATATCACAAAAGAAGATATACAAATGGCCAGTAAGCACATGACAAGATGCTCAACATAACTAGTGAGCTGAGAAATTCAAATTAAAACCACATTGAGGTGGGCTATGGTGGTGAATGCCTGTAATCCTAGCACTTTGGGAGGCCCAGGTGGGAGGATTGCTTGAGGCCAGCAGTTTGACATCAGCCTGGGCAGCATAGTGAGACCCGTCTCTACAAAAAATTAATAATTAGCCTGGCTAATTAAAAAGGAGTAATATGGTGATGTGTGCCTGTAGTCCCAGCTACTCAAGAGGCTGAGGCAGGAGGATTGCTTGAGCCCAGGAGTTTGAGGTTGCTGTGAGCTATGGATGCAACATTGTACTCTAGGCTGGACAACAAGCAAGACCCTATCTCAAAAAAATTGAGATACTATTATATACCACTAATAAAGACTATGATTTAGACTGACCATATTAAGGGTTGACAAGGATGGAGCAGCTGAGACTCTCTCATACATTGGTGGTATTGTAAAATGGAACAGCCACTCTGGAAAACAGTTTAGCAATTTCTCACAAAGTTAAACATAAATTTACCATATAACCTAGGATTTTCACTTATAGGAATTTACCCAAGAGAAATAAAAATGTACATTCACACAGATACTTTCTTATACATGCATGTTCATAATGACTTTATTCATAATAGCCCAAACTGGAAACAGCTCAGGTGTCCAATAGCAGGTGACTGTATAAGCAAACTGTGGTTTATCTATACAATGTAATATTCCCCAGCAATAAAAGGGAATGAACTAATGATACATACAACAGCATGGGTGAATCTCAAAAAGGAAGTGCTGAGCAAAAAAGCCAGACACAAAAGACTAACTACTGTATGATTCCAGTTATATGAAATTCTAGAAAAGGCAAAACTGTAGTGAACAAAACAAACCAGAGTTTGCCTAGCATTGGGACTGACAGAGAGACTGAGTGCAAAAGGGGCAAAAAGGAGATTTCTGGGGTGATGAAGATGTTATTTCATGATGTTGTGGTGGTTTACACAGGTGAAAATATTTGTCAAAACTCATTTGTACACAGAGTGTATTTTACTGTACATAAATTATACTTCAATGGAGCTGATTAAAAAGACACCAGACAAAACTTATCTTCAATGGCAGAGGTTGGAATCATGATCACCTTGGGGATAATTTCCTGGAGGAGGTACAAAGCAGCCTGCTCGGGGACTGGAAGTGCCCTATGCCTTGATCTGGGTGGTCACCACAGGGGTGTGTATCTGTGGGAATATTCATTGAACTGTATGCTCAGGATTTATGCACTTTACTGTATGTCAGTTGTACCTCAATTTAAAAAGAAAAAGAAGTAATGATGTCCCAGCTTCATTCCTAGAAAGTGAGATTTAGTTGGTCTGGGGGTGGGCCCAGGCATTATTATATTATAGGAATTCCTATGGGTTCTATGTCCAGCCATAGTTGAGAGTCACTGATTTAAGGGACAGTCAAGGATGAATTTTTGGGTCTCAGTGATGGAGAGCATTCTGATGCCATATGCAGTTTAGTGGCATGTTCAGGGCTTTGGCTTTCAAATGATTTGAAGTAAGGGTGGGGCTTCCAAGCTTCTGCATGGACACAATGCAAAGTAAACTCAAAGTTAAGTTAAGCAGTAAGTTAAGCAGTAAGTTAAGTTAAGCTTAACTTATGCAAAGTTAAGCAGTAAACTCCAGGGTTGGGGGCTGCAGACAGGACTGCCTGCTGAGCACTCTGTGTGGAGTTTACTCTACCTCAGGCTGCTTTTCTGACTCCTAGGGCAAGATGGCAGCTGATGAAGGCTCACAGGACACTTTGCGGCTCCAGTTCAAGGCGATGCAGGAGATGCAGCACAAAAGGTTGCAGAAGCAGATGGAGAGAAAGAAGGAAATCGAACTGAGCCTCAAAAGCAAAGTCGATGACCAAGAAGAGCCTTTGGAGATCTCAGATGGCCTCAGCCTTCTCCAGGCAGGGGAGCAAAACTCAAAAAACAGCTTTGAGCAGAGGTAAATTCAAGTTGTAACTCTCCCAGGAGCATTGCAGAGAGGTAGAGAAGGAGGGGGAGAAATGATTGTAGACATGGGTTGACTAGATGCGGGTTTATACATTGAAAGGAGTTTTGACACAAAAGTTATTGAAGAAGATTCTTCCATCTTGTAGATCTGTGCTCCTATGGACATAATTTAATAATGTTTTTAAAATTTATTTAAAGTCAAATTGAACAATTTAAACTCATCAAGGTATAGTTTATTTGCTTGAATTTTCTTTTGCAGTCTCTCTTTCATGAAGATTATGTTTGTTTTTCCAAGCTGATTGGCTCCAAATCAATAGATGATCATTAGATGATCGTTGCTCCAAATCTCACCTGGGATCATTCTCCTGCGCCAATTTCCCTTTCCTGACATATAACAACACATAAACATACTCTGTCCTAAAGAAGCTCTTGGTGGATTTTTTATAGTTGGTGGAAAAGTTGAAAGGAGTCCAGAATCTTCTCACTTCGTTCTAAATTCAACAGTGTTACACAGATGCATATGGATTTATGCTGGTTTTTAGAAGCAGGAGTCTGTATTGAAACAAAATCTTCTACTAGTCATTTTGCTAAAAAAAAAAAAAAAAGAAAGAAAATCACAGCATGTTTTGAATCATCTCTTAGCTTTTGGTTTTGCCCAGAATCTATTTTCTCCATCTTCAAATTCTACTTTTTATGGTTTCTCGGTTTTCAACATGTTCTACTTAAAATGCTAATTGGAAAAAAAGATTCCTCAGTAATTTAAAAAATGTATATGACTCCTAAATATTAGCTCTAAGTTAACCCCAGACCTGTTTCCAAATGTCCTATCCCCAATTCAGAGAAACTGGAATTGGTAGAGACTGAAGCCATTGGTGAAATAATTATAACAGCAACAATAATGGTAACTGTTACCTAATAATTACTGTGACCTATAACTTAGTTACTTCCCAAGCAGTTGTCTCCAGGAGTCTGCTCTATGCCTAACACAGAAGTGATCACAGACCCATCAGTCATGGGCTTCTCATGTCTTAAAGTTCTGAAAAGAGCCTCACAAGATAACTTGTAATATATAAAATGAACTACCTAGTCTGATGTTTTGTCAGATTTACCTGAAACCTAGAGACCTAGCCTTAACTTAAGGCTTCGAAAATTCCTATTTGGTCTTTTAACACATATACACACACTCCTACCCCACAGAAACTATAACAAAACTTGTAAAATGCAGCTAAAGTGATAGAAGGAAATTTATGGCCTTAATTATAGTTGCATTTCACAAGTTTTGATATAACTTCTGTGGTCAATCAATCCTAAATGCTTTATAACGCATATAATTGATCCCTAACCCATTAATAATTTAGGAGTGTGCATTTTTTCAGTTCCAACATATAATGGGGGTTGAGTTTCGTTTATTTTACTTTTTGAAATTTTTAAATTATTGATTCCTAATATTAGTCAATTACCATTAGAAAAAATGGTCTGTATAATATCATTATTCGCAGTTTGCTAAGGTTATCTTTGTACCCTATAATAAATGCATTTTAATGCATGTTCCACAGATACTTGAAAGTAGTGTGAATTCTCTGAGTGGGAGTTTTATGTAGCCCTCTGTTGAAGCCAGCTAATAAACAAGGTTATTCAAACTTTCTTTCTCCTTTTACACTTGTGTGTGTGTGTGTGTGTGTGTGTGTATTTGTGTGCTTAATCCCTCGGTTCTGAGAACAATGTGTTAAAATCTGCTCATCTGTTCCCTTAAATTCTCTTTCCTTTTTTGTACAAACCAGTTCTTATCACCACCTAGTGCCCAACCCAGGTACCGCAAAGCTGGGCAGTGGAAGCTTGACCCCTGCCCATTTGTCCCTGTGAAGCACCAGTAATTCCGCCTTTGCCTTGTAGGGTGCTTGAAGACGAGATCGAGCAGCTTCAAGATGAGCTCAGGGAAACAGTCGATGAGAATGGGAGACTGTATAAGCTGCTGAAGGAAAAGGATTTTGAAATCAAACACCTCAAAAAGAAAATAGAAGAGGACAGATTTGCCTTCACAGGTAGCTCCACCATTGTTGTGACAGTCCTGGCCTTGCAGTCCAAGGACTTCAGGCAGGGCAGACAGCAGGTTCCAGAGGGCAGGCGCCCGAGAGAGTGCCAAGGGTCAGTTGTGGTCAAGCTTGTCCAGGTGATCCTGGCAGTGAGGGAGAAGGTAGAGGAAGAGAGCAGGCCCAGGGAGGCCAGCACACCCGGAAATGGGAGCACAGGGATCAGCGAGGACAGTAGAGACAGCAGGCAAGCATCCCAGGCAATGTTGGTGACCCAACTGGGACTCATGACAAGGGTTCTCCGTCATTCTTGCAGCATGCTCGGTGGGCTGGCGGGATCCATTTCCTCTTGGTGCTTTGGCTCACATGTTATGTCATAGACATTTAAAAAGCCCCAGTAGAGGCAGGTGTTAACTCTATAGCACCTGCTGTTGCTGCTCCAGAGGGTGGAGGATACAAGGCAGTCACCTGTTCCAGGAGGATTTCCTGAGACCCAGCCACTCTCAGCAGGGCTTAGGCTGGACGTTGGCGCTATTGGTGGAGACCTTGACCCCATGAGCCTGGTGAGGACCTTGGTTTTGTGAGCCTGGGGATGACCTTGGCCCTGTGGGTGTGAGCTGGACAATGACCTTAGCCCTGCGGGTGTGAGCTGGACATTGGCTTGTGGTTATGAGTTTGACTTTGGCCCTGCGGATCTGGTGGGGAGCTTGGCCCTGACTGTGCTCTGCTACGTGCACACCAGTTGAGCAATTCCCAGGTGGCTAATAAACCAGAAAGTAGATGTCATCAACCACAGAGAGCAACAGGGCTGACCCAGCATCTGCCAAAGTGTCCCTCCCTGCCTTTGAGAGTAGATGCTTTTGAGGGCAGGTGTACCCATAGGACCAAAGCTCTGATCAGTCAGTGCTGAATTAAAAAGCAAGGGGAATTTGGTATCCTAAAGGCTTTTGGTGGCCTAGTGCACCTACCTCTATTCCTTGGCCTTTTCTAAAACAAAAATCACACTCAAGACAAGGCTTCATGTTGTGAGGAAAATACACACTCAACCTGGCTGAGGATGCAGCTGTGGAAGTTGGGCAGCTTGCGTGTTTGTAAGCTGTAGAGAAGCTGATGGGCTCCAGGGGGAGCAGGAGATACATCTCCACCCGGCAGACCTGGGAGACGGACCTGGGGCGACTCCCTCCTCCCAGCCTCGCCTGCCCGTTGTTCTCTGTCTCTGGCTGTCTCTGCCAATTTACAGACTTGTTCATGGCCTCATCTGACTGCCATCCCTCAGTCTCCCTGAAAACCACTTAAACCCAGTCCTCACTCTGAAGCCACCATTTCTGATTTCAAACTTCACATTTGGAGAGAAAAGTGTGACCCATTTATGTTTTTAAACCATGCCACAAGTGACAGGCTACTCACACTGACGCTTTCTTTGGCTGGATTTTTAGTGATTGCTTTAGTTTTTTTTATTTGTTTACTATATTTCTTTGTACAGTTTTTTAGTGATTACAAAACACAGACCTTTTCCCAGTCTATGTGAAGTGGAATGTAGTCTGTTTCCAGTGGAATGTAGAAATTCACCACCCTTTGCTTCCCCCTCATACTGCAGTTTTTATATGCATCACATCTATATATTGAAAATCCCACCAGACAATGTTATAATTTTTCTTTCAACCATTCTACATATTTTAAAGAACTTAAAGACACAAAAATGGTCCATTATAGGTATCCAGATATTCTGCATTTCTGCGCCTGGCCCTTCACTGCCGCCACTGCTCACTACACAGCTTCAAGAGTGGGGCTTACCTGGAGACAGGGTTAGGGGAGAATACGAAAGAAAAAGAGGATGTCCCCCGTTCTCTCTGGGATGCCCCTCCTGCTTTTTGGACCAGAGAGGCCTTCTCTTGGACCTCTTTCTGGTGGCTAGTTTGAGAATCTGTGCTGTTCTTGAGTCCTGGGATGAAATCCTAATCCAGGAAATGCACCGCTGGCCCGTTTGTGCTTCTAGGTCTGATTTCCTTCCCTGCTGTACTTGCTAACATTGACTTTCAGCACCCTCAGACGGCTGCTCCGCACATCCTGTCCAGGGTTTTAGGTTGCACTCAGTGAGAGAGACAGGGTGGAGTGTGTTTACTCCGTCTTAACCAGAACCAGAACCTCTGCTGAAATTCCATTTCTTTAACTGCTAGAGTTGATGATTTTCCCAGTGATCCCTTAATCTCTTTCCTCCCACGCAGCCTATTCAAGGAGCCAAGGTGCCACCTTGGTGCTGAAAGGTGCCTGTCCTCTGGATGCTTCCAGGCTCCCAGTCTGTTCCGAGCCCTTTCTCCCGGGCGTCCTTGTCCTCTGCAGCAGACATGAGGCTCCCAGGGCTGCTACTCCTCGTTGCCCTGCTCGCTACCTCGCCCAGGCCAGCAGGAGCAAGTCTGGGCTGAGGTGATTGAAAAACCATCAAGTGCCTCTGTTTGCTTTCTACCAGTTGTCATGCTCCATCTTGTTCTGAGGCATGTCACAGTCATGTTAAAAAGCAGGGCTAGAGGCCGAGCATGGTGGCTCACTCCTGTAATCCTAGCACTTTGGGGGGCCAAGGCAGGAGAACTGCTTGAGGCCAGCAGTTTGGGACCAGCCTAAGCAAGAGCAAGATCCCACCGCTACAAAAAAAACAGTAAAAATTAGCCGGGCCTGGTGGCGCATGCCTGTAGTCCCAGCTACTCGGAAGGCTGAGGCAGGAGGATTGCTTGAGCCCAGGAGTTTGAGGTTGCAGTGAGCTACTATAATGCCATTGCACTCTAGCCAGGGTGACAGAGTGAGACTCTGTCTCAAAAAAAAAAAAAAAAAAAAAAGTAAGGCTAAAAAGTAGGACTGCAGGTTACTCACTGCTGGAGTGTCGGAAGCATTCAGGGGACTTGCAGACCATCTGACCAAGTCTGCCATTGCACAGATGGGGGAACTCCACTCCAGAGAGGGCAGAGGACTGCCAGGGTCACCCAGCTCGTCAGTGGCCACGCTGGACTAGCTCCACAGCCTGCGTTGGGTACAGCCCTACCCCATGCGACTTCCCCCATTCCCAGCCCTCCTGCCACCCCTCCCACAGCCTCCTTCCCTTGATATTCCTCAGACACTCCAAGCACGTTCCAACCTCTGCCTAGAACACTCTTCCTAGTTGAGAATTCTCTTGTTCATGGCTTGAGCCCTCACTTCATTCCTTTAGGTTTCTGTTCACACATTGCCTCCCCAGGGACGCCTTTCCTGACCACTCCATCTATAAACTCCATCTATTATAAAATAGCCTCTGCCCCATCACTCTCATCTCCTTGCCCAGCTTCCATTTATTTCCTGGCATTATTCCTCCTAGCAGTTATAATACACATTTAGTTCTTTGATTTTTTATTACCCATCTCCACCACTAGAATGTAAACTCCATAAGTCTTTTTTACTAACCACTGCATCCCTGACACCGAGAGGTCCAGTTCTTGGGAGAAACTCAGTACATATTTGCTAAATGAATGTATGCATTAGTATGGGTTTGGTGTTACCACAGAACTCTCTACAAGAAACAACCCCATAATCTCATCAGCATTTGGCAGTAAGCATTTCTTTAGCTTAAATATCCAGGGGTTGGTTGGGATTGGCTGATCTGGGCCAGGCTTTGGCTAGGGTGGTTAAGCTTTGTTCCACCCTTTAGCTCTCCTTCTTCTTGAGAGCAGCCAGCTGACCTGGATGTGTTCTTCTGGTAGAAAGGGTGTAAGCAAACACAAGAAGTTGAACTGCATAGGTGCTTTTCAAGCCTCTACCTGTCCCTTATCTCTTAGCACGCCATTCACCAAAGCAAGTCACACGCTGAGCCCAGAGTCAGGCAGGCATAGAAGGACTGAGGGGACTGCACCCTACTCACTGGAGGGCACAGCACAATTGGAGGGAGTAGGATATGGACGTGGAACCCTACCCCTGGGGATGGCATAAAGCACTGGAGCATTGAACCTGCTCCCCACAGAATCAAAACCCTGCCTTCTGGTTTCATGCTTTTCTTAGAACATACTTGAACCTCCAAGTGGCTGCGTTTCCACTCATCAGGTGCGTGGTGACCCTCCTGAGCCTCTGCCACTTCGTGAGTGTCCACACCAAGCAGCTCTAGCTTGTAAAACCCCAGTGCTATCGGTAACATGGCATGACTTTGATGTGCAGGCCTGCGTTTCTAATTGACCTCACTGTTTCTTTCATTTTAGGGACAGCTGGTATGGCTGGCGACATGGTTGCCACCAAAATTGTCGAGCTGTCCAAAAAGAACCGGGTGCTGATGGCAGAGTCAGAGGGTGCGAAAACCAAAATGAAACAGCTGACCAATCGCATCCAGGAGCTGGAGCGGGAAGTGAGGGCCTGGGTCATTCTTCCTGTGGAGGGGACTCCAGCACGTACCAGAGGGACCCTACCTAGCTTCTCCTTATATAGCTGCACGAGCTGAGGCTGGAAGGCGAAGGAGCTTTCTCAAGTCACACAGGATGTGGAGGTGCTGGATTTCAAATCCAGTTCTGTTGCCCTCCAATAGGCTTCTCAGTGTCTCTGACCCTGTCT
Source organism: Lepilemur ruficaudatus (assembly GCA_963574885.1). Lineage (NCBI taxonomy): Eukaryota > Metazoa > Chordata > Mammalia > Primates > Lepilemuridae > Lepilemur > Lepilemur ruficaudatus. The sequence goes on along the minus strand of CAUYRT010046315.1, from coordinate 23,496 downwards.
CTTCGTCTGTGACCTGAAATCTATAATTCCTTTATTCTCCACCTCCTGGGCTGTTGTTAGAACTCCAGGAGACAGACGATGGCTGCAGCATTATTATTTATTAAGCTGTTAGTGAATCCTTGGGCTGCTCTCACAGTGCGATTGGGGAGTGGGGCAATCAATTAAACCCTCTCCCATCCCAGAGCCATTTATAAAGGAAAATTCTCCATTAATGATGCTAAAGTAAACTGAAAAGACAAACCACCAATGATAGGTAACCACACACCCAAGAGCCCTTCCCTTGCACTGGTCAATTGCTGAGCAGAATTAAATATTAAGTGCAAGGTTTGCTTTTTCAGCTGCAGACATCCCTGGCCAGGCTGCCAACCAAGGGGGCCACCGACTCAGGAGCCAAGCCACCGAGGGCCCAGATGGGAAACAGAGCCTTGGTATGAATTCTCTTCTGTGCTGGGAAGTCTGTGAGGCAGCCGTTGGCCTAGGTCTCCTCACCATAGGAATATAGGTACCTCTGCCCGGGGTCCACCCCCACCCCGTTGCTGAGTCAGGGCCCCGTTGTCTACCATCACAGCATCCTCAGAACAGAGAACAGTACCGAGTCTATGGCCTGAGCCCAGGAATGCCCTAGTGGAGGCCAGGGAGGCTCTGGCTCTGATTCAATCCCCAGAGAGGTAAATTAGGAGGAGGCTGAGAACCCCAGAATCCTAGAACTTCAGGACCAGGAGGGAAGGCCTGGTCCAGCTGGCCTGCTCTCAGCCCAGCCATCTTCTTTACAGCATCCTCACTGGGGAGACATCCAGCCTCCACCTTCCCCCAGGGACAGGGAGCTCACTACTGCCCAGGGGAGCCCTGTTCCTCATGGGGCGGTTCATACTATGAGGAGTCTTCCTTTTGTGGAGCTCCAAATCCACAGAGTGAAAGTGACTATGGGGCATGGAGACTTGTGGCCCAGATCCCTTTTTATTAAGGAGTGAGCAGTCCATGAAACCCTGGAGACAGGATTGCAGCTCCATGAAAGGAAGGCAGTCTGACCCAGTGGGTTGGCTTGTCCCTAAGCCAGACAATAAACGGCATCGAAGTCTCAAGAACATTCCAGGAGGCATTGCCAAGGGTTTTCTTCTTAAGCCAAATCAGTTGGTGACAGAGGGAGCCAAGCCCCGGGACGCCCAGTTCAGTGCTCCTTTTCCAGCCCCATCTCTCCATTGTCTGTGCCTCAGGACCAGACCACCCCTTGCCTGTCTTAAGAACCCAGTTCTTGGTGTGCAGTGATGGGCCCCTGAGGTTCCAGGGGTGACTATGTCTCCTTAAGGCCAGTCTTGTGTGAACCTGTCTCATCACTGGGGCTGGACAGAGTGTTCTTCAGGGCCTTTCTTGGCCCTGAGGGGCATTGCTAAGCTGCCCCTGGTTTCTCCAGCGTGCTGAGCACCAACATGTCCCTGACTAGAGCTACCTTGCATGGGAAACTGCCTGTTCAGTCACTTGTTGAGCCTGATGGGATTTTCTGAGACCTGTGACTCAGGGAATCAAAAACAAGGACTCTGTCCTTAGGGAGTCCAAGGGGGGAGATGAATAGCCATTTGAAGGAAGGATATGGGCAGGGCCTTCAGAGACAGCGGCAGGGCTCCGAGTTCACAAAGGGAGTCTGCAGCAGCTGGTAAGTGGGTGCAGGAAGGTGTCCTTGAGGTGGGCCTTTCTGGATTGGAAGCTGAGGAAGGGCCTTCCAGGAGGAGCAGTGCGAGCCCGGGCACAGAGGCCAGGAAGCACTAAACATCCCGATTCGGTTTGCTTGACTAGGTGGCAGCTGGATAACATTTAGTGGCAGCTCAGAGCCCAGAGGGGGAAAAAGGGAATATAAGCCGAAAAGAGCTGGAGGGGCGTCACCCTCGGAGGGAGACCTTACATGGCAGCTGGAACAGGAATTTTGACTTTGTTCTGTGGCCACAGGGAGCCTGGGAGGTTTCTGATAAAGAGTGTGTGATGGGCTGCAGGTCTCAGTTCACCACGTGTTTTCCCTGGCATCTGCGTCTTCTGATCAGAGCGAGAGCAAAAGCAGTGTTCCCCCTCATTAGACCACTCAGGGTGGCCCAAGCCCAAGCCACACTCCAGAGGCCTGCAGCCCCAACACCATTCTGGCCCCAGACCTTCGAAGCACGCACATTCCGGAGTGGAGCTGAAACCCTCCCCGCTGCGTGGGGTTTCAGGAGGCTGTGGAATGAGTGGCATTGGCATGATCTGCTCCCCATGGGCTGCGTTTCAGTTATTCCATCAAAGAAAATAGCCCGAGGGAGCGACAGGAGTGTGCCCACACCCGGGTCCTCCACAAAGCCTGTGGAATTTCACTCTGGGCAGAAAGAGCTCTGAAACAGCTGGGAGGTCTGGTGAGCCCCCCTGCCCAGGCCAGGAGGATGGGGCCAGGCCCAGGCCTCTCCCGAGCACCATCTGGCCGCTGCCCCTTTGCCACCTGCTCACCCAGGCTAGGCCCACCCAGGGCATCGCCCTCTGCCTGAACCTGCCCCAGACAGCACTGTTTACATGCATTGTCCTGTCAACCTTCATAGGTACCCTGGAGGTTGGCATTATATAGACCCATTTTACGGATGAGAAAATGAGGCTTGGGGAGGACATCATTGCCTGGGTTCTAGATCCCGATCAAATCTGAATGCTCATTCCACGCTCTAAGCAGGCCAAGGAGATGCTGCAGGGTCACGGCAGCCACGTGGGAAGCTCGTGTGCTCCCACCTGAGGTGCCGACGGCTGTGGGAGTACCTGAGCTGTTAGGGCCACTGGGGCTCATGGCACCGAAGATCTGACAGGCCAGGGGTGTTGCTTCCCACCCCAAGGCAGATCCAAAGCCACACATTTAGCAGGAGACAAGACAGGAACCCAACAGGGAACAAGGATGGCAGACAAGAGGAAAGACACAGAAAAAAATATGCTAATAAAAGGAGGTACTTATGCTTCATGTAAGTTCCCAGTTTGCAAATTTCGTTCACACTGGTTATTCTCTTTAGCCTGATGGCGGTTTCGTGAGGAAGCAGGACAGGGAAGTATTTTTGTACCCATTCCGTCGATGAGGCAACTAGATGAGGCCAGGGTTTCGGGACCATGTGTCCGTGTCTGTTTTTTTTAACCAGTGGTTTTCAGCTGGGCTGCCCAGAGCCTCTGGATTCCATGGAACTTCCCTGACCCGGTCTGCTCAGATCTGTCTCTCACACTAGCATTCACAGGAGATTGTTTGCGCCCACTAGGGAAAGGTAAGAAAGGCACTGTAGTCCCGGCCCTGTGTCTGGGAAGTCCAGCCCACTTGGCCTGCTGGACAGGAGCAGAGGGTCAGAGTCATTGCCTGATGGAATGCCCAGCCCACCACCAGCGTTCCCGCTGCCTTGGTGCCCAGCGTTAGCAGCTGCTTAAGTTAGGGGAATCAGCCAGGGCAGGGGAGGGGCCAGGGTCTAATCCCACCTATGTCACTGGCTGTGTGCCCTAAGGCGAGTTACTTCGCCTCTCTGGACCTTATCTTCATCAATATGGAAGGGGTTTGAATGGGCTGACTTTGCAGGTCCCTTTAATGCCAGACTTCTGGGAGTTCAGGAATGTCTGTTGAAGACAGAAAAGTGGTCAGCCCATTTAAGAAAAATTTGCATCCAGATAGTTTAAATCAAACATTATTTTTTTTAAAAAAGACATCCGTAAGAGTTTCAATAGGCAGTTTTCATGGTTACTGCAATTCTTCAAGCAACAGAGACGAAGCATTTGGGGATTAAACTGGATCCTTATTTCTGTTCACTGAGCATTGCCTGGAAAGGGAACCCAAGGCTCCGCAGCTGTCAGAGACCAGGGTTCAGGCTGACAGTTCCGGGAGAGGGAGGCCCCGATTTAGGGTGGTACTGTAGCCCTCCTGCCAAGCCAGGGTTGCCTTCTGTGAATGATCTAGTTTCCTCTCTATTCTGAGTGAAGATGTACTAGCTATGATGCCAATCTCTGAGCGCAGCACAGAGAGGCCACGCCCAGGAAGCGTCTGGGAGGTGCTTCACCTCTGTGGTCAGGGCATGAATCCGCAAGTGCATGCACAACACTGAGCAAAGGGCTCAGCCCCGAAGTTGAGCTGCTAGGATTCAAATCCTCCACCTTTACTAACCAGGTAGCCCAAGCTGAAGGGACTTACCTGCCACCAGCCTCCATTTTGCATCTAGAAGGGACTGACAATAGAACCGATGTCACAAAGGTTTGTGAGGGTTAAATGAGTTACTCCAAACCAAGCGCTTAGCCCAGTGCCTGACACATACTTGGATGAGTGGGGGCTGTGATTATTATTTAGACAAGTGACCGCTTTCTCTCCTGTCCTTCCCAACCAGCTGGAGACCCCAGAGGTGAAAGCCCTTCAGGACAGGCTGGCAGCCACCAACCTGAAGATGAGTGACCTCCGCAACCAGATCCAGTCTGTGAAGCAGGAGCTGCGGATGGCCCAGAAGGTCTTTCAGAGCCAGGGCTCAGGGCTTCTTGCGTGGCTGGGGCTGGGCCTGGGAAGAGCACAGCTGGAACAAAGGGTCCCATTCAGTGAGCGGAGCGAGCATATGTTCAGCCCTGTGAACATCCTGCTGGCTCTGGGTCAGGCGCTAGATCTGGTAACTTCCTTCCACTGGCTCTTGGTATAGACCCATTTGGTGAGCAGGGTCGCTGGCTGCCTGAGGGTGCCTGCCCAGCCCTGGGCTGAGGAGGACAGTGCTGTCCACCTAGGGAGAGTCCTTTAAGCCTTCCCTGCATCACCTGTGCCCCAGCAGATCCTGAGTGTCCCCTTTATATGCCACCTTTGACTGGGAAGCCTGCCAACACCTGTCTCCTGCTCTTTGCTATCTGTAACATTAGAAAATGAATAGTTTGTGTACTAAAGGCCCCTTTCAAAAGAAAATGCTCAGACTTGGGACACAGGCCCAGCTGGTATGTTATTTATTTTTATTTACATAGTGAATTCTCTGGCATTTGTCTTCCCTGCTGGAACCACTCAGGCTGGCCAAGATTTCCAAAACAGTGTTCTATTGTGGAAACAAGCACCAGAGACTTGGTATGCTGGATCAGGTTTCTGTGACAGGCTTCAGAGGGGCCCAGGTCACAAGCCGGAGTATCTTGTTTCTGCCTCAAAGCCTTGGGGTGGGGCCTGAACACTGCACTTCACAGCCACAAAGGTGGGCCCTTCTTGATCTGCAGCATCCCCAGTTGACATGCCACAGCTTCCTTCTTGCTGCACTCAGAGGGCCACTTGTTCCTGGCTTTTCACAGGAGCATGGCCCTGTGGCAACATATTTCCTGTGGCCGTCCAGAATTATCTTAGCTCTAGGTGACAAGTGAACAGGTTAAGGAGGTGTTGGTCAGCGTAGGGGTTCACTCATCCCAGGATATGTCAAGACCAAGGGGCCCTATCTGGGCATCGCTGGCAGTTTCTCGACTGCTCTAAGCATTGCCAAGAAATACTGGGGACGTTGCGTTTGCTACTTTCCCAGGGAGAGCTGCCCTGGAACGTGGTAAACTGATCTTTGAGGGCTGTGCCCCGAGGCAGGAGCAAGATTGTGTAGGTGAAGGCTGAGCCCCCTGGGGGCCCCACACACCCAGCACTGCCCGTGAGTACGCAGCAGCATTAGGAGTGGCGTGGAGCCCTCTCTCCTGGCCGCCCTGACGGCCCTGCCTTATTCAGGTTTTGGCCAGTGAGGTTGGGGAAGACGTCAATGTCCAGCAGCTCCTGTCCTCGCCGGGGACCTGGAGGGGTCGGGCTCAACAAATTCTCGTTTTGCAGAGCAAGGTGAGTACGTCATCAGACTTCTCCTGGCCCTGAATAAAGTACTCAAAGTGCCCCACATCAGAGACTTAAGCACACAGAACCCAAAAGAGACCTTCAGGTCCTGCAGAACACGCTGGCAGGGCTGTTGTTTTTACCTTCTTCCCAGCCAGCCTGATTTCAATTTGTTATTTAATGAAGAAGCACTTATATAACGCTTACCACATGCCAGACTCTGGAGCTTAACAAATGCCAATGCCTTTGGTTTGATTTATTTTACTCCAGGCATATTTTTCCCTTAGTTTCCGTAGATTTGCGTGACTGTTGTAATTGTAAGCTTTTTCCAGTTTGGTCCAGATGCTTGTAGTTTTTTGAAAGTTCTAACTACCCAACAAAAACTCAGCCTTGTCCCCGTCTTTATTTTTACATGTTTGGGAGCCTACCAAAAGAGGCTAAGAGTGGGGCCTCCCAGGCCAGGCTGCTCAGATTCAGATCCCAGCTCTCCACTCACCAGCTTGTGACCTCAAGCAAGTTCCTTCCTCTCTCTGCCTCAGACTCCGCATCTGTGTAAGGGGGGTAATAACAGTACCCACCCCGCAGGGCTGTGGGGAGAACTGCATGAGCCAGTATCTATAAAGCACTCAGTATGGCGCCTGGCGCGGAGGAAGCACTGGGCAAAAGTTAGCTGCGATCATTTTCCCCTTTTGCCTCCAAACCGAGAAACACGTGAGGAGGTGCGTGCATTCCACTATTAGCCAAACACATCACACTCGTTCCCAGAACTTCAAGGGCCACGGTTCCTGGGTGGCTTTTATCCTCAGGGTCTCCCATGGGATCCTTGAAACCAACATAAAAGGGGAAGAAAACTCCAAAAAACTGTAATTGATGATCAGCGTGTGGCCCTGGTGTTCAAGAGATCTGAGTTCGAATGTGACTGCTCGTCTCCTAGCTCTGTGACCTCAGACAAATCACCTCATTTCTCTGTGCCTCCGTCTCTTCACCTGTAAAATGAAGTTAAATGAAATAACATTTGCAAAGCACCCAGGCCATAATAAGCTCTCAACAAATCAGTTATTATTGTTATTAAGTTGTGTATTAAACGATTAAACGCAACACTGTGTTAACACTGAAATGGAATTACCGCACTGTGCCGCACGAGGGCGCTAAAAGTGCCTTCAAAGCAATGCCCCTGCCCTTTGCCAGTAATCCTGGTGAATTTTTCTTCCTTTCTGGCTCAGGTGTACCAACTTTGTTCTGTCACCTGGTCGAGTCAACATGGAAACCAGGGTAAGAAGGACCCTAGGAGTTAACTGATTAAGCCCCAGCGTGATTGAAGGCATTGTTCTGTGGGACGACATCTACCTACCACTTACTGAGAGCCATGTGGCCAGGCTGCGTTGGGGGCTTCACCTGTACCATCTTGGGATGTCTCAAAGTTGCCTAATCCTAAAAAATCACCTGTAGTGTTTGTTTAAAATTCATATTCCAAGGGCTTTCCCCTGTAGCTTTGATTTGTTGGTCTGGAGTGAGCCCTAAGAGTCTTCATTCTAAGAAGAACCTTGGAAGACTCCCAGGCTTAGGCACCTTCAGGACACTGAATCATAACAGTATGCAGAGTGTACTCTTAGTCCCATTTTACAGATGAGGCAACTGAGATTCAGAGAAGTTAAGTAACCTGTGTGCAGTCACACAGTCGGTGAGGCTTTGAGCCAATCTCTCAGCTTCCAAACCCTGCCTTCCCTCGGCAGTATCCTGCAAGTAGCCCACCACCTCCTGAGGAGCACACCCAGTCTTAAGCAGTCTTGTCTGATCGAGAGGTCTTCCTTGTACTCAGACCTCCTGTCCTGTTCCTCTCAGGTTCCTCAGACCACACGTCCGCTTCTCGGCCTCAAATAGCCCCTCAGAGATGCGGTAATTTTTCTTATTTGCCTTGAAGTGGCTTTTTTCTAAGCTAAACCTCTCTGGTGTCTTCGGCTGTTTTGTTCAAGATGCCAATTCAGATCTTCCCGTCCCAGTCCCCCTTGTATGGGGCTACCAAAACCATCTGGAATGCTGGTTCAATCCTCAGTCCAGTGGGGTCTCCCACTGCACCTCTGAGTGGTAGAGTCTTTGATTTGACTGCAGGCCCATTATGGAACAACAAGCTTTACTGCCCTTAGGTTCGAGAGCTTGAGAAGCAGTTGGGCCAGACCCGGAGCCAGTCTGCAGGAACGGCCAGTGATGAGTCTGTCCATCCAGACCCAAGGAAGCTGTCAGCCCAGGAGAAAAACCTGCTGAGGATCCGCAGCCTGGAAAGGGAGAAGCAGGAAGGCTGGGAGGTAATGCGTGCCCAGTGAGGAGGCCCGCTGGGAGCGTGGGCCCGGGAGAGCATGGCTGCACCTGCAGGGCTCTAAGGCGCATGTGGCGGAAGTCTGAGCCATGCCTTCTAGGCAGGAGACATCTGGGGCCTTGGGTCACCTCTGTGCATGTCTCTCGCTTCCTTTCAGTACAGCTTGAGCTGCCTGACTGGCGCCTCACCCCGAGCTCATGCAGTGAACGTTGGGTGGCCCCTTCCTGGCTGTTTTGGAGATGCTGTACCCGAAACTTCCAATGTAAAAGGGAGAGGGGGAGGGTCACGGCCAGAGCTACAACGGGGTTGGATGGGCTGGAAGGAGGACAGCTCCTGGATGATGAAGGAGTGGGCAGGCTGGCCTGGGAGTGTCAAAACTCTGACACCACCAGGTTTAAGCAACAAAGGGCATTTATTGGCCCATGGAAATGGACAGTCCAGAGGTGGCTCAGCTTCAGGTGCAGATGGATCCAGGGATTTGGGGGACTTGGTCTCAGGACTACTTTCTCCTGGGTTGGCTTTACTCTCTCCCACAGGGCCCCCCGTAGTCCCAGGCCTATCCTCCAACCCAGCCTCCACACGCAAAGGAGTTCTTTTTCCCAGTATTTCCAACGAAGTCCCAGAATTGGATGTCTTTGGTCTAGCTCAGGTCGTGTGGCCATCCCTGAGCCAATCACTGTGGCTAAGGGTACAGGGTGCTTTGATTGGCCAAGTTTCAGACACCTGCCCCAAGATTTGAGCGACAAGTTGGCTTCCCCAAACTTGCAGAAAGTGGGAGTGGGGACTACCTCAAAGGAAGTAGTGGAAGAAGCAGGAGGAGGTACTGGCAAATCAGACAGGCTGACTTTGGTGCCCCTGGCAGTGGGCCACCTAACAGTAGGCCTTACCTTTTCACGGGGAGACTTCCATTTGTGAGTGCCAACTCCAGGTGAGGCCCCGTGCTAGGAACACTGTGACCATCACCACATTGTACCCCCAGCATTCTAGACTATTGGGGGACAGTGAGACTGGAGAGGTGGGCAGCACCAGGGCCTACTAGACCTGTGTGCCAGCCAGGGCCGTGGAGCTGTGTCTTGAAGGCTGTGGAGAACTACTGAAGGGTTTCGAGATATGGAGGGACATGGTCAGCCGTGCATTCTGGAAAGGTCGCATGGTTGGAGGAAGAGGAGGAATGGGTTGGAAGAGGCATGGAGGCAGAAGAGTAAAACAGACCTGGCCAGGGACCTTCACCAAGACAGCAGGACTGTAGTGGGGTGGGGGCAGACACCCGGGATGTTACAGGTGGACTTTATAGGGCTCGATGACTGCACAGGGAAGGGAGAGGAGTAGGAAGAACTAGGAAAGACTTCTGGGGAGCATAGTGGGTGGATAGGGGAGATAGGGAGTGGGTCCAAGGGGAGAAAGGGGGTTGAGATTCGCAAGTGTTGGGTTTGAAATGCACCTAGCTTAGACTTACACATTTCCACAGGACAGAATATGTTAGAAGGGTTGGACGGACGTAAGCGGCAATGGATGGTAGAAGGAAACAATTTTCCGTGTGCATTTCCTTGCCAGGCGCGCGCTAGAGCCTGGAGTGTGTAGGCAGGAGAGCGGCAGGTGAACGGTGGCCGCCTCCGTGCAAAGGGCTTGTGCATTTTGCATTTCTGCGACTCTCTTCATCAAGGATCTGAAAACACTTTTCTAGCAATAATTGACCCTCAGGATCAAGTCAGATTATGTCACTCGTGGCCCAGGATGCTCCTCAGGGTCTTCACCTTGGCTCTGAGGGGTGACCTAATCTGGCCTCTGCCCCTCGCTCTCCAAGCTCCAGCCACGCAGTTCCAGCCCGGGGCCTTCACTCTTTCTTCCCCTCGCCTCCTTCAGTCTCTGCTCAGATACAACCTTTTCAGAGAGGCCTTCCCTGACCGTGCCTGGTCTCCCTATTCCCTTCCCCCACCTTTCAATTAGCCTGTGTCGTGATTTGACATTATCTGTCTCCTCACTAGGATGGCGGCTCCTTGGGGACAAGGACTCTGTTTTGTTCTCGGCTGGATTCCCAGCATCTGTAGTAAACTAAGCACATAGTAGGCCCTCAGGGAACATTTGGGAGTGGAGGGATGAATGAATGAGAGACTCCAAAGAGGGGCACTGCACATGAGTTTCCGGTTTGTAGCTGACAAAGCAAGGTGCAGGCTGGGGGCTGTGGAGGGCGTGAGAGGATGGAGTGGCGGGTGGGACCTCCCTTACTCTGGCCCATGGTGGGGTGAGGTGCTGCAGTTTGACCCCTCGACTTAGAGCACTTCACTCAAATGTGGCTTTTCCCTCTTCCCCGGCCGGGGGCCAGCCGTGCTCTCCGGAGGACACACCCAGAGCTTGCCACGTTGGGAACATGGGTTTCCTCTCGTGTGTCTCAGGCTGAGGGGGGGTGCTGTCACACCTTAGTGCTGTCTGTCATGTGCTGGGGCCAGCGCCAGAGGCTGTGGGCCTCGTGACATCCCTGAGAGGCCTGGGCCAGAATTCAGGGCTGGGCCCGCTCTTCTGGCTTGCTCTGTGGCCTTCAGCAAGTGCCCCCATGCTCGCGGGCCTCGCCATTGAGTGGGAACGAGGGACCAGAGGTGGCCACCATGGTCCCACTCAGCCCTGTTGCCACGCCCTCACTTTCTAATTCCAGAAGCTTGCCGGTGAGCGGGACACCCTCCAGAGGGAGCTTGAAGAACTAAAAAAGAAGTTCGAGGGCATGAGGTCCCGCAACAAGGTGCTGTCCAGTGAGGTGAAGACCCTCAGGAATCAGCTGGGGACCCTGGTGGAGAAGGGCAGACATGACGACGAGCTCATCGATGCCCTCATGGTACGGCCCCGCTGCTCAGGCAGGGCAGCGGCCAGGCCCTGGCCCCCAGAGAATGCGCCCCAGTCCCATCCAGAATGAGCTCACCCTCACTCACCCGACAGTGCCACCTGCATAGCCCGATGGGCCCCAGCACCAAAGCCACCCCCCACCCCAAGGACAGGGACCGCTCAGAGCACCATAGAGGGCTGTGATGTTGGCAGTGCTGGGCACGAGCCCCTGGGCCTATGGATCCCAAAGGAGAAAGAGACACATAAGGGGGAGGAGATGGGGTTACACTCTGGGTTATTTTTGAGCAAGGAATGGGAGGGACAGCTGAGGAAGTCAGTGCAAATCCTTGCCTCTGTGATGGCGTGGGGCCTTCCCCTCTGGACGCTTTATAATGGCTAGTCCCCAAGACAGCTCCTAGGGACATATATTATACTCCCATTTCACAGATAGGGAAAGTAAGGCTCAAATTGTTAGGTAGCTCATCTGAGATCACACAAGTGAGTTCAAATCCGGTTCATCTGACTGTAAAACCTTCCTAGATTAGCAGGGCTGCACTGCCTTCCTGATCCTACAGCCTGGGCTTTTCTCTCTGGGACCTGAGGCGGCCCAGAGTTTGGCCCTAGAGGTGACAGTGCCTGGCGTGGCTGGAGCGTTTGAGGGGTGCTGGCTCAGGCACTCACCCTAGTCCATAATCATTTCACACGGTGGGGTGGTGGGTGGGGCACAGACCTGCGATCTAGGCCTGCCTCTGTCATTACCGCACTGTGTGACACTAGGCCAGGTGTATCCTCTCGCTGAGCCTCAGCAGCCAGTTTTCAAAATAAGGTACAGGGCTGGGTGTCCTCTGAGGTCCCTGCATGCCACCATCCTTTGTCAGAAGGTGGCATGATGAGAGCTGCAAACCAGCCCCGGCCCTGCGGTTCATCAGCAATATGCCCCTGGGCTCTCTGGCCTCAGTTTCCTCTGTAGGAGGTGAGGACAACAGCCCCACCTGTTCCAAGTCACTGACACTGTCCTTTCTGCTGGCTCCAGGCAGGAAGCCTCTGCCCGGAGAGTCTCCCTGGGGGTATTTCCAGGGGATGGGGCCTCGGCCAGGTGCTCAAGGATCCCTGGCAAGGGGTCCAGGTACTGACTCCCAGCAAAGTGGGATCAGGCTTTCTTTTTCCCCAAATATGTCCCCCACCGGCTGAGGAGCCACCATCTGAGCTGCTATTTGTTGTCCTTGAGAGCCACTTGGGTGTCATTCTCAGCCCCAAACTCAGAGAGAAGGAAGCTGAGGACAAGATAAGGGCATGGTTCTGCTTCTCAAGGAAACAGTCACCATTAGCTTCCTGAGTGCTTTGGGGTGGGAGAGGCCGTCTGCTCTTGTCCTTCCCTGCCCCACCTGCCCCCCTGCTTGGCCCCCTAGGACCAACTGAAGCAGCTGCAGGAGATTCTGGGCAGCCTGGGCCTGCAGGAGGAAAAGGCACGGGCATCCCAGCACCACCTGGACCAACAGCGCCACAGCGAGGCTCAGCAAAGCAGCAGCCTGGTTGCCCAGCTGCGGGCCATGGTGGCTGAGCGGGAGGCCAAGGTGCGGCAGCTGGAGTTGGAGATCGGGCAACTCAGTGCGCAGGTGAGTAGGGCGCTGGCCCAACCCCAGAATCCATTTCCAAGGCTCAGCAAGTCCATCCAGCAACCAGAGAAATCTCAGCTCCTTCCTCTTCTTTCCCCCTGCCTTCGCTCAGGCCATACACCACATCCTTCCTGGTTCCACTTTGGCTATTGGCTTCCATCTGGCTTCCCAACCCATTCTGCACACACCTTTCCTTTCTAAAACACAAACCTGATTGTGTCCTTGCTCTGCTTAAATCTGACCATGGCTTCCTGTCACCCTTACCCTCATGCAGTCCTCAGGGGTGTGGGCTGCTTCCAGCTCACCCTCTCCCATCCTCAGCTGCAGCCCTCATCCTCATGAGCCAAGATGGTGGCTCCAGCCATTGCATTCACATTCCAGGCAGCAGGATGGGAGAAGGAAAGCCACACTTCTTCACCCAGCTTCCAGGGTATCGTGTGACTGGCTCTGCTGCCACCCCTCCTGCATCTTCTCTTCACTCGTCCCTTTCCCCTCCCTCTGGCCACACATGGCCCTGCTTGCTCCTCACTCCAGGGCTGTGCACATGCCTGAAGCACACTCCTTCCCCTTCCTCCCCCACTGCCTCTGTCTGGCCAGCTGTCCCTTGGCCTCAGGTCTTACCTAGTCGTGAGCTCCACCTGGAAGACCCTCCTGGGCACTCTCCCAACACCCTGTGCATCCCCAAGCCAAACTTTGCCCACCCTGGTTGGTTATTTTCCTGTTTTCTCCCCTGGAGGGGGCACAGAGTATGGTGCCTCAATGCCTGGCACTAGACCAAGTACACAGTAGATGCTCAATATATGCTTGTCTAATGAGTGAGCTCCTAAAGATACTTTGTCTTGGCAGGTGCCCTGAGGGCACAGCTTGGGGCTACCTGTGGCGGTGGGGGTGCTGGGGGAGAAAGATGGTGGCCTCTGGGCAGGAGGAATACTTGACAGGCGCACAGGTCTCTCCATTGCAAAGGAGCCTCACAGCCTCTGGCACTCTGGGAGGTTGACTGGTCCAGCCCGAGGCACGTCACACAGCAGCCCTGCCCTTTGTTACCATGGATCCGTGATCCGGCCAGAGGCATGAGCCCAAGAGCCCCTGAGCCCTAGCAGCCTCCATCCGCAGAGGCCAGGGCAGCTTGGGGCCACGGGACTGGCTGGGGACAGCCCGGGGCATGAGGAAGGCCTGGGAACAGAGTACGTGTGGCAGTGAGTGGGACGTTGCCTTGCAGTCCTCGCCCTGCTCCCCAGCCCAGCTCATGCAGTAGGGAAGTCTGAAGGGGCACACGGGAACATTCCAGCATCTTCATCTCACTGCTGTCCTTGCTCCAGGCACACAAGAGAAGACTGTTCCTACCTCAGAGGTCACCAGCTGGTTGGTGGCCAAGCATTACCCAACAGACAAGTTGGCACACATTGCAAGTTTTCTCAGAATGGGTAGGGCTGGAAGACATGCCAGGCTGTTAGGGGCTCACACCAACTGTCCCCTCCTTGATGGTGGCCTGACCTCCTGCTGAAGGTCCTCTAATGCTGCTTCTTCAGCCCAGCCCACCAGGTGTCCAGAAGAGCAAGGGGCCTGGGAGGCCCAGCCTCCTCCCAAGGCTGCCAGCCCTTGCCGAGGCCCTGCCAGCCTCCCTGGCTTCGGGTGTCTGGAAGGTCCAGGTGTTCCAGCTGACGCAGGCACCTGGCCTAAAGTCACACCTGGCGTTCATCCACACGTGGGTGGGTCTGCCCAGAGAAGTGGGCCCACTCGGAGACGTCAGTCTCTGACCTGCCCCGCACACGAGGCCGTGCACCTCCCTCTGGAGCCTGAATGTAGAACAGTTTCCTGGCCCCGTCACCGTCTTCTCGCCATGCAGCTCCCTTTCTGAAGAGAGGCATTATTAGATGCCATTATCATGCAAGTAGTGCCTTCCCCAAACAGGCCTCGCTTTTCACTCCTGAAAAGAAGCCTCTTTCATATCCTCTGAAAGCCCCGAAATCAAGCCAAGGCCCCCTCCTGCCTCCTCCAGGCCTCTGAGCCAAAGCTCTGAGAATCGAACCGACATCTGTTCCCTACAGTATCTTCGGAATAAAGGAGTGGGTGAGGAGTCCCGTGGTCCTGAGGTCAACCCCGCCTACACCAAGTTCCTGGAGGACCCCGGCCTGACCAAGTCCCCGGCCTCGGCAGGCAATCACGTCGGCAGGCTTGGATCTTCTCGGTAAGAAAAAATGGGGTGGGAGGGTTGGAAAGTGAATATTAATTATTCAGAAGAAATGTTGTTTCCTGCTGCCTCTGATGGGAAGCCACGAGTGCAATCTTAAGATGACTATGCCGCTGTCCTTCCAATACGTGGGCCTCTCTGATTACATGGCCTCTGCATCTGCAGGAACGGGCCAATTAGGCCCAGGTTCTATTACTTCAAGAGCATGCTGGTTGCAGCTGGTTGCAGCTCCCTGTGATAGCCTTTCTGAGCCTTTCTGACCTGCTCCTAGGACCCTCGAACAGATGTGTATTGGATTGTTCAAGACTCTGATGTCTTCTGGTTCTGTCTCATTTTGAGCAGACAAGAGTTCTGGAAAGAAGGACAGCAAATGCACGGGGCTGCCTAGCCAGGGCTGCTGCAAGGGCCAGCACTGGCCACCCCTCAGGCTCCCTAGATCCCTGCTGGCCTCCAGTCTACCTTACATGCAGACATGAGGCCAGCGGGGCCCAGTCTGCTTTCCCATGGTGATGGGGCCCCTTCCGCCTTCACACAGCTCTGTGACCAGCCTGGGCCACACGCTGGTGGAATCTGCTCTCACGAGGCCTTCCCTGCCCAGCCCGCACGGGACCTCACCCAGGTATGAATCCAAGACCCCCGGGCCCTCACAGTCCTTCTCGTTCTTGCTTGCTCAGCCAGTATCCCCATCCCATTAAACAGAGAGGAAACTGAGGCCAGGCAAAGCCCAGGGACTCTTCCCAGGTTATATAAGGACATGGAGGCTCAGGGAAGTCAGTGTCTTGTCCAGGGTGATAGGTAAAGCAGCTCAGAGCTGGAATCTCGGCTCCTGACCCCCAGTCCAGTGTTCCTTCCCGCTACCAGAGAGTCAACATGAGGAATCTTCCTGGGCCCGGCTTCCAGCACCTTCCCTCACCTTCTCTTGCTCATTGAGAAGCAGTCTCTAGAGGGAGAATTTCATGTGATATGGGTTCCTGCTTTAAACCACTGATATCTCCTCAGCCCTCTGGGCCCTCTTTGTTGATAGAATGAAGCCAAAGGGCTTAAATGGCCCCTTTGTTCTTACTGCCAGCTCGTAGACAAGGGTGGCTTTGTCCTGCCTCCAAGCCCTGTCCCCAGCCCTGCCCACTGCCCACTGGAGCCATGCTCCTGCTGTCAGCACCCCCACCCCGACCCCTCAGGCAAATCAGCTCAGGTTCCAGGCTCGGCCTGTGAGTGGCCCCAGTCCCCCATCTGCGTGACTCCAGGCAGATTAGTCCTCTCTCTGGGCTGCTATCTCCCCCAAAGTACCTGAGACACTTCAGCCTGACATTTGGCAGCACAGGGCCTGTGGACCAAGGCCGGCTCTGCAGCTGCCCCACTCAACAGCTGGGGTCACAGGGGCACTTGGGGGACAGTGGGCTAACACTGAGCCACATGGCACATGCCACGCTCCTGAGGGTGGGAGGCCTTGTCACAGCACAGGAGAACGGGCAGGCTGTCTTCCGAGGTTTCAGTCACAGTAGTGGGAGCAGGCAGATGGACAAGGTGCGCCCTCAAGGTCCCTACACGGAGATGCAGGAGTTGATGTGCTCCTCGGTTGCCCCGACTGCTGGTTCTCAGGCTTGTTCCTTCCACAACTCACAAATGTTTCCTAAACCTAATCATGTGTAGGCCCTGCGTTCATGGAGCTTACAGTCCCCTCCTGCAGGTGACAAGATAGGGGTTACAGTGGGGGCAGAGCTTACCTTCTATTCTGGCCCAGCCCCAGGTAAGGGTGGTAGGTGGGCCCGGTGGTAAGGAAGGAGTCAGTGAGGGGTTTGGTCAAAGCCAACCAGGCTCTAGGAAAGTGGGCTGGGCTTGGGGGCCAAGCCAGAAGATATAGGAGGGCTGGGACAAGCTGGCAGGGACACAGAGCCTGGGCACACCTGACACTGGACAGGGCAGCCAGGCCCCAGAGGCCACACAGGTCCCCAGGCTGCCCCAGTGCCCCCAGAGCCAGCTTGCATAGCAGCCAGACTAATTCCAGGCCCCCCACAGGGACTGGGTGGACAGAGGTACCAATGCAACTCTGGCCCTGGTAGGGTCCAGCTTTGGAGCCAGCTAAGTGAGGGCTAGGGACTTCAGCAGGGCCAGAAATGGGGTGCTGAGAAGAAGCCAGTGGGGAGGATGAGGAAGGGCTGGGTTTGCCTCCTTCTCTCTGGCTGTCTCTGAGAACCCCTGAATATCCTTTCAGCCCCTCCCACCATCACAAGGGTAAGTGTGTATCTTCAGGCTTCAGATGACCTCTGCCCCCTGCCCTGGTCTCAGGTTCTCGGACTCCCCAGAACAAAAAGGCTGGCAGGCACAAGTGACAGAGATCAAGGCCCTCTGGCAGGCTGCTGAGGTGGAACGTGACCGGCTCACCGAGTTTGTCAGTGTCCTGCAGAAACGGTAACACATGGTGCCCAGGGATGCTCACTCATGGGCCTGCCTCAGGTCGGGGCTGGGGCCAGGCCTCATCCACGACAAGGTCCACCTCACCTGAGAGCCTGGCTCCTACGGCGTTGGGGTTTGCTCTGTGAAGTTTGGATTCAGTCAAAGGGCAGCACTCAAGGATCCAGAAAGCCACATGTGGCCCTGAGGCCACAGGTTCCCCACCCCCTCTGGGAGGCGGAGAGGGAGGCATGTGGCCAAGGCGGGGAACCAGGAGGTATGCTCTTCTCCAAAGGGTTGTTGACAGACTTCCATTCAGATAAATCAGCACTCCTCACTCAAGTGACTCTTTTGGCAAGAATTCCGGGTGCCCATGCCAACACATGGCCCAACCATGTGACCCCCACACTGAAAAATATAAAGGACACCACTGAGTTTCTGCCCCAACAGGCCGTATCATGTATCAGTCAGGGCTCTTTGATGACAGACAATAGAAACCAGTTCTGGCTAAAGTGAAAGACACATTTTTGAAAACGACCCGGAGGCTCCAAGGCACAGAGCAGGAGAGGAGCCCAAGAAAGTGCAGGCATCTTCATAGTGGGAACCTCGGGCAGTCCCCTGGGCCACTGCAATGACACAGCCAGCGGCTCTCAGGTCCTGTACCCGCAGGTTCTGGGACAGAAGGTCTGGCTGGCCTGTGCTGTGCCCATGTCCCCCTGCATGTGAGGGCTCTGCCTGGAAGTACCTCCAGGGGTGCACAGAATGCAGGAGCAGTCCGCCCAAGGGAAAAATGGGGTACTCTTACCAAAAGAAGGAGTTAGGGGTGTGGGAAGCCCAGAACAATGGATGCCCACTACCTAACTAGTGAGAAGTGGTCAACTTTAATTTTGTCTTTTCAAGTATACATAGAAAGTATACATATTTCAGACATATTCAGGTATAAGAGAAAAGGAACATAATAATTCTTTTTTTATTAATATAATTGCATTTAATGGATAGTACGAGTCCCTAGTCTATCAAATGGCAGAAACATGCTCAATTCAGGCTTTCTCTCCCTTCCCTCGAGTTACATCTGACTTTGGAGGGGTTTTGTGAATCAACGTGACTCAGTTATCTACCGCTGCGTAACAAACCATCCCAGATTTTGTGGCATCAAGCACGATGGTTTGTGCTTTGTCATTATTCTGTGGGTTGGCTGGGCAATTCTGCTCCACAAAACCTTGGCTGGGGTCACGCATCTGGCCTCCTTCAGCTGGAAGCCCTGCAAGGGGGCCTCAGTCCTCCTGCACTGGCCTCTATCTGTGTGATGTCGCATCTCCGAGCCTCTCCAGGCAGGGCTGGGATTAGGGGAGGCAGGCAAGACACCTAGGGCACAGCGACTGAGGCACTCACTCTCAGTCACGTCCAGCAACTCTCTTTCAGCTGATGTCCTTGCCCTTGTTGGGCCCCTGGGTTCATGCTGCTGCTCTGTGTCATTTTGGGGTGTCCAAGAGCTCATTTAGGCTGTCCCAGGCCCATCAGCCAAGACAACCCTGTGGATTATTGCTGTCTCCCTGGGCCCTAACAAGAAAGGGGGGGCCCAACCATCCTCTGCACTCAGACCCCCTCAAACCTATTTGGCTTTCTCACCCCAAAGTACAGGACCTACGTTTCTCAGAGACCCTCTACATCTGCTTCTTTCCTGATCTGCAGAGGCTGTCTCGGTCTTGCACAGGGAAGGTCTTCCTCTGCCTTTCTCTGCCCAACTCTCCGGACTCTGCCCTGCAAATTCCAGCTGCCTCAGCCCCTCTCCCCAACCCAGGCCCCTAATCTCCTGTGTTTACCCCAGTGAGACCCCAGTGCTGCGCTTGGGCTCTCCTGCCCCGCATGCTGCAGTCAGAAAGTGCCTCAGGCAGAAAGCTGCGGTGTTGTTAGAACTCATGTTCTTCCTTGTCCCTCTCTCAAGTCTGTGTCCAGTGTCTGAAAACAAGTTATTTCTTATATTGTATCTATTGTCTAGTAATTTACAATAGGAGGGGATAGTCTGTTTGGTCTGCCATGGCAAAAATCAGTAAACATGTCTCTCTTTTAAAAAGCATGTAGTTGGCTTTGTTTTCAGAACCTGGGAATTTCTGTGTTTGAACAGCATACTTTAGCCCATTTTCATTTTTGCAGTATTTAATCACTTTAATATTTTCTATTTGCCATGATTTTTCTTTGTTCCTTTTTCCCCTTTCTTCTCCCTTGTATTGGATTGATCAAGTTTTGTTTCTCTTTCTTCTATGCCAGTTTAGAAGTTATACATTCTATCTCTGTTGTCTTAATGGTTACCCTTAACTTTTAACATAAAACTCAGCAAGTCTAAAGGCAATGGCTTTCATCACTTTGAGCAACAGCATAAATTTAGAATGCTTTAACTCCGATTTCTCCACTGTGTTTGTCATGTTGCTGTTTTCTAATATTTCTCTTCCACATTCTATTTTTTTTAAACCTCTTGAAACTAAACTCTCCAAGTTAGTCTGGAACATTACATAGTCAATATTCATTTCCTTTTGCCAACATATTTATTTTTATTTATTTATTTAGAGATGGGGTCTTGCTCTGTTGCCCAGGCTGGAGTGCAGTAGTGCAATCACAGCTCACTTCAACTTTGAATCCTGAGCTCAAGAGGTCTTCCTGTCTCAGCCTCCCGAGTTGCTGAGACTGCAAGCATGAGCTACCACACCCAGTTGATTTTTTAATTTTAGAGATGGGGTCTCACTATGTTGCCCAGGCTAGTTTCAACAACCTCCTCATCTTGAGCAATCCTCCCACCTTAACCTCCCGAAGTGCTGGGATTAGAGGTGTGAGCCACTGCACTGGTCCAAAGTTGTTTAAAAATATCTTCACTTCATTGTTGCTTCTTGCATCTCATTCTTCCTTCTGGGTTCAGTTTCCCTCTTACTGAGGCGCATCCTTAGTTCAGTTCAGTGGGTGCATACGTGTAAATAGTAAAGCTTCTGAGCCTTTATTTCCTTTTAAATATCTTTATCATTCCTTTCTCTTGAATGCGAATTTAAGGGAAATTTGGGAATAGAATTCTAAACTGATGGGTATTTTTTTCTCAGTACTTTGAGGCTGTTCCATTGCCTTTTAGCATTTGCTGTTGCTAAGAAACCTGTTATCAGTTTGATTGTCATTTGTCCTTTCTTTCTGGTTGCTTTTCAGATACTCTCTTTGTCTTTGACATTTTGAAGTTTTACTGCGATGTGTCTAGGGGTATGTGTGTGTGTGTGTGTGTGTTTGTGTATAAATTTTTTTACTCAGGAATTAGTGTCCTTTTTCAATCCAAGGACTTTTGATTAATATATTGCCAAGGACTTCTCTCCATATGTTGCCTCTCTTCTGTTATTCCTAGTCTTTTCATCTAGAATTCCTAGTCAACATATGTTAGACTTTGTTATTCTTTTATTCTACAACCCTTAACCCTTCTTAATATTTTGGGCTGAATTCTGGGTGATTTCTTCAACTCTGTCTTCCAGCTCACTAAATCTCTTCAGTTGGACTTCATCTACCATGAATACAGTTATTTCAATAACTGTATTTTTTGTGTGTAAAACCTCTGTTCTCTTTCTTATAGCATTTGTTTTATCACGAAGATTTCCTGCCATTCTCCTTTTAATTTTAAACTTAGTCTCTTAAAGTTGTTCTATCATCTTCATCCCTTAGAACCCTAAGTGATGTCTGGGGACTGTCTCCTCATGGTGAATTATTTCCTTGTGTGGTTTGCATTTTTGTGAGCTTCTCTTCAGTGGGACTTTTTTTCTTGCGGGAGCTCTTAGGTTATGAAAATGTTCCTGTGGAGTGGTTCTGCATTTGTTTCTGTGGAGCTTTTGGGGTTTCAGCGGTCTCTGATAGGTACTTTATGCTAATTTATTGGCTTGGGATTTCCTGAACACATGAATGCTGCCCTTGTGTTTCCATTTCTTATGATTGGCACTTTGCCCGCTTCCACTCCCCACCCCCTTAAGGCCCTGATGGACTACAAGCTTCCTTACCACGTCCCTGAATTTGTAGATGGATATTATCGTAGTCCCCTTGCCGCAAACGAGGCGCTCTTTTGAGGCTTCCAAAATTATACGTGGCAGGGCGCAGTGGCTCACGCCTGTAATCCTAGCATTCTGGGAGGCCGAGGCGGGTGGATTGCTCAAGGTCAGGAGTTCAAAACCAGCCTGAGCAAGAGTGAGACCCCATCTCTACTAAAAATACAAAGAAATTAATCGGCCAACTAAAAATATATAGAAAAAATTAGCCGGGCATGGTGGCGCATGCCTGTAATCCCAGCTACTCGGGAGACTGAGGCAGAGGGATCACTTAAGCCCAGGAGTTTGAGGTTGCTGTGAGCTAGGCTGACGCCACGGCACTCTAGCCTGGGCACCAAAGTGTGACTCTGTCTCAAAAAAAAAAAATTGTACAGCTTTCTGTGATACAGAAGCCCAAGTTTATGTCTTCTGCCTTCATGTTGGCATTAAAACCACTGCCTTAGGCTATTGGAATTTTGACTAGTTTCCTATTATACTTCCTTACAGCAAAAAGCTTCGTTTTCCAACCCCCAAACCCACATTCCACGTACATAAGAACTGTTAAAACTTCCAAAATTTTTCATTCGCCATCCCATAGTATATTTACATATGCATTATATGTGTGTATATGTATATACCTATAGGTACATACGTATCACATATAAAAAAGTAGACCAACACTAAACATATCCTTACGTTTTTGTGGCAGTATATCTGTATCACAAATTCCTAAAAGTGGAATGGCTGAATCAAAGAATACGTACATTTTAAATGTTTACAAATTATGACAAATTGCCCTTTTAAAATGAATTAATTTACATTCCTACCAATAATGCGAACTATCGATCCTTTCCCCATACCTTCACATTTACTAAGTTTTATCCATCTGTAACATTTTTGCCAAACTATTAAAGTAATGCTAATGTCTCATTGTTGTTTTTGTCTGCATTGCTGTGACCGAAAGTGAGGGGGAGCCTATTTTTCACACAGCTTTTACATTGTTATTTTCTCTTAACTATTCATGCCATTGCACATGCTTTAGAGTTATTTATATTTTTACTTGATATTTAAGAGAGCACTTTACATACTACGTATATAGTATTATGTATGTAATGTATAATATTATGTATGTCTTCATACATACATAATAGAAGATCTTGTTAAGTTAATTGTTGGGTGGGGGAAACGTCTTGATATGAATATTCTTATCAACATCCCCACAGTTACAGTCTCCCTGGAAGCAACATTTTTAACATCAAAACACTCACTAATAATTTGACTACTTAATATTCTTCACTTCACACTGGCATTGAGTCCATTTGGTGAGACTCTTGGAATAGAATGAAAATCAATTATGAAGTAAAAAGGCAAGTCCTTTAAAATATTTGGAATTTCATGAGGTTGATGCAGATGTTATTGGAGAACTGTTAGAAAAATGGCCAAAGCCATGGACAAATGACGTCCTAGCTGGGTTAGACCCAGCAGCAATTGAAGAAGAGAAAATCAGTGAGGCCAATGACTGGTCCAAAGAGAATGATCAGAGAATATCAAAGGGTCGGAGAGGTCTTGAGGGCAAACAGACACCTCTAGGGCCCAGGCGGGAGGAGCAGCCTCAGACGAGGTCAGGGTACAGGAGAGAGGAGAGGCTGGCTTTGGTGCGTATTTACAGGAAAAGCTGTAGAGCCTGCTGATGGATTGGAAGCTGAAGGTGAGGAAGAAAAAGAAGGCAAGGGGGACTCCCAGGTATTCGGGTTGAGCAACTGCGTGAGTAATGGTGGCATTTATCCAGACAGGAAAGGCCCATTTGGGGGGAGAAGGGGAGAAATCAAGAATTTGGTTATGTCTAGATTTTGTGGGAATTCGTTACGTGCTTTATCATCTTAGGTGGTGTTTGCTGCTGTTGTATTATTTCCCCTATTATAAAGGGCATATAAAGTGAAAACAAAATACAGACATTTCTGAAATTTATAACAAAAAAGAACGTCTCTCCTTCACAGATGAGTCAATAACTGCTGCATAGTCCTTTATGTTTTCAGTTCATTGCCTGAATTACATTAGCCTTATATCGATTTGTTTTTAAATTTTTAATTTGTTATAAATTTTTAAATTAAATCATACATTATGCATACACTTCTGCTACCTATTTCACTTAGTAATTTATCGCAGAGATTCCCTTCAAGTCAGTACATATTCCTTTTATGGTTCCAGAATTTTTTTTTTTTTTGAGACAGAGTCTCACTCTGTTGCCCGGGCTAGAGTGAGTGCCGTGGCGTCAGCCTAGCTCACAGCAACCTCAAACTCCTGGGCTGAAGGGATCCTTCTGCCTCAGCCTCCCAAGTGGCTGGGACTAC